>JAAAQI020153755.1:0-10449 GCA_011800005.2 Stichodactyla mertensii | reverse complement strand
GTGATAAATACGCTACTGAGTCTGCGTACGTTGCTTACGATTACGATTACGACGCTAGTGTGAACAAGGCTTTACCCCTCACTGCATGCCTTATACAGTCCAGAATATTGTCTCTGCCTAATAAGCTAATTTTCGTACGTACCTTTTAGCACGAATAAAGTAGTATACAGTCAATGTCATTAATGTTGTCATTAATCATAAATGATTAAAACGTCTTCGCGCAGATTACTTCGGCATAATTCAGTTGATTAGCATATTAGCATACCCCCATTAGCATTCCTAACCCCAGTTATGGGAAAACGTTGTATTATTGCCGGATTTCATACCGTGAGAGACGGGGACTCACATTCAAGAAATGCATGTAAACGACCATGTTTGTTCTTTTCTTTTCTGTTGTCAGTATGATTGACAGTTATCATTAACACTCGGCTTTATACCTTGTTTTTTAAGCAGCTTTTGTCCACAAAGCTCTCACTTTAAATGTCGACTTTTTCAGCTTGTCCGCAAAGGTTGCTACTTCATGTATGGTCCTTATATCGTTCCTTTATTGTGTTTACAGCAAAGAGCGACTTACATGAAGTACTTCCTGTCCTGTTTCAGTCCCAGTCTCTCACGGTATGAAACCCGGCCGTTGACATCAATCTTTATTAATGTCTCGTACATCTTCCAGGTTGAGTTGCTTGTCATGAAAGCCCTGTCACTTGGTTTAGTCAAAGGTTGGTAGATATCAGCCTTGTTTAAAAGAGAAAACTAATGAAGATGTTTGCAGAGAGCATAGTGTTGAAAGGAAAAAAAGAAAATTTTATCCCTTTTCAGAAAAACCCTACCCACGCACTTTCTTTTTTTTTCTTTTTTTTCTTTTTTTTTTCTCTCCCTCTTATTTGCCTTTTTGTTTGTTTGTTTTTGTGCGTGCGTCGTTTTTATTGTTTGCGTTTGCTTTTAAGCCTGGTTCACACTAGCGTCGCAATCGTAATCGTAATCAACGTACGCAGACTCAGTAGCGTACTGCTCATTAACAGTGCTTGTCTTTTTTCACACCTCAGTGATAAATACGATCCTGAGTCTGCGTACGTTGCTTACGATTACGACGCTAATGTGAACAAGGCTTTATTCATTTTATTGTTTATTCGTCGGTTTTTCTTTTTTGTTTTGTGTGTTTGTTTTTTTTTTGTTTGTTTTTTTTTTGTTTGTTTGTTTTGTTTTGTTTGTTTTTTTTGGTTGGTTGGTTGTTTTTTTTATTGGTTGTTTGTTGTTTGTATTTGTTTTGTTGTTTTTTTCCGTTGGCTCGTCGGTTTTTATTTGTTTATCCTTTTTATTCCTTATTTTTGTGTGCCTTTGTTTACTGTTTTTGTACTTGTTAGATTTTTTTGTCGCGGTTCCACATCTTTGTTTTCATTCTTGTTGCGTTCTTTTTGTTTGATTGGCATTTTCTTTCTTTAGTATCTGCTCCCATTTCATTGTCATTTTCTTTTAGACAATTAGTATTATTATCATCATCATCATCATTATTATATTGTTGTTGTTGTTATCAATAATATATCATTTTCTCTGTCCTTGAATCGTTCGCTAATGAAACTAAAATAAAATGAAAATGTTTTTCAGGATCCATCGATGAAGTCGAACAAACCGTTCACATGACCTGGGTTCAACCGCGTGTCTTGGACCTCAACCAGGTTTGTTGAACAAAAACTTCCTGTCTTAGAAACTTAATGTGTGTATTCAATGTATTATGACAACATTAGCTGTCTTCACTTTTATTCTTTTTAAAACACCTATAGATCGCCAACATGAAGGATCGGCTGACAGAATGGTGCGACAAAGTTAAGACCCAGGTCTACTCGGTTGAAGATCAGGTTCCAGAGTTAATCGTATAATAGTGTAGAATGGTCGTCTGGAGTGTGTATAAAACACTTTGCTGTTCCCACAACAGACCAAGGCAAAAATGTCTGTAGAAAGTGATTGTTAATCATGCAAAATATACCCATTGAGCTTGCGTTAATCATGTTGATGCAATCCGGATGCTTCTTTAATTTTGAAGAGTGTGGGTAGGCGGGCTGGTTTGTGTTTCAAATGCTTTCTTCCCATTCATTTTTATCCTTTTCCTTCGAAGAATTCAGAATTCTATAAAGTCCGAACTTTAGCGTAATGCCATACGTAATGCCATACATAGGGGGTGGGGTGGGGGGTTGTTGCTTCTATCTTCCTGGTTGTCCTCGTTGTGGACATGATACTGGGAGGTTTATTGTTCATAATATTTAACCCAATATCGTTCCCACAGATTTCTCATTAGGTCCTTTCATCTGTGCCACCAACATGGCCGCCATGCCTTTGTCTTTTGATCCTCTTTTGGGAATGGTTGAAAACCATCAATACAGCTATGAGTTTGGAATACAAAGATTGTCCTAGTATATGAATACTGAACACAACATAGCAGTTTTGTAATCAGTTCATCGGTTACCATAACATTTACCTAATTTACCTACACACCCTAGTCAATCTCGCAATGCCACTAAGGCCCGGTTCAGACGTCGAACTTTCGCCGCGTCGAATCTAATTGCCCGTTAAGAACAACGGCTAAGAAAACGCCGAGAACTACTATATAAGACATCAGCTCTATTAGTTAGCACCAGGAGACAGCATGGGTTAAGTTTGGTATACATAATTCTACTAGTTTCAAAGAAAAACAGCGCTCAACCCCAAAGGCAATTAGATTCGAAGCCACGAAAGTTCGACGTCTGAACTGGGCCTAAATCTCTTTTGCCAGGGAATTGCCAATGGTAGTTGCCATAACAACCATCCGGCCTCAAAGCCCACATAACTACAACATGCCTACACTTCGAAATCGGATGTCTTTATTATTTTGGGCGACGTTTCTTTAATTTGCTGTTACTCCCTTGTATACAGTGGTTGGCCGGTGTTGCGGAATGGGGACATTAATATTACTAACCACTCCAAAGCCAAGCTAACTTAACTACGACAGGCCTAAATTTCTAGATCAAATGTCTTTATTACTTTCGGTGACGTGTCCTTTAGTTTGCTGTTTGATGCTGCATTCATGTCGTTATTTCGGTCAATCATTACCCTTGGAAGCTCCACCCTCTTGCTCTTGCTGATAGAGGCAGCCCTTCCAGCTCTCCCCATTCCGGAGAGAATTTCCATAAAACCGTCGCGGTAGTTGAGGCTGAATATGATGCAGAGAATTGGGTTGACAGCAGAGTACGTCTGCTCCATCACTTTAGTAACGAAGCGGAGAGCTTCAATGTGGCAGAAAGGGATGGCATTCAACGGGGCGACGATGACAAGGACCGTTTGAGGGCAGAAACACGCAAAGAAGACCACTGTTATCGCCACTGCTACGCGGAAAATCTTTCTCTCTTGAGCATTCCTTGATTTCCTGAGGCTGCTCTCCGGAGCACCTTTAGATTTCTTGCGCTGAATCCTTACGATAATTATGGTGTACATGACTAAGATAGAGAACAACGCCAAGCAATATATCCCAGCGAAGATGACCGTGTAGTAGACCATCGCATCTTTAGGGGAGTTCCAATTCTGGTAGCACAATGGATAGGGTGCACTCTCATAGAGAGTAAAGATGTGGAAGTAAATGGCATGGAGAGAAGCTCCCAAGATCCAGATAACAGGGATAATAACCTTGCAGTGCTTTCTGAGGAGCGAGACTTGAAGAGGAAAGATAACAGCGTAGAATCTTTCCACTGTTATAACAATCAAGCTCAGAATCGATACACTCAGAGACGTATCTTGGACAAAGTATGCCAACTTGCACGTGAATATTCCGACGTTACCTCCAATCAGCCAGCTCTCGCGACCACAAAGGACTTCGGTTATCACACGTGGGACTCCGAATATCGCTTGTAAAATGTCAGAAGCAGCCATATTAGCAATGAACAAATTCACAGCTGTGTGCATTTGCGGGTTCCGTCGAACAGTCATAATAATCAAAGTGTTTCCTATTACTGATGCGAGGAAGATAATACCATAAAGCGTGATAACTCCAGCTCTAAATGCAGGGTTCTCTTCAGGATTGTAACACGATTCGGTTTTGTTATCCATAGTTAAATTGCTTACTGGTGTTCCCCCAGGCTCTGTTCTTGGTCCTCCGTTAATATAAGTAGAGTTATTGAAGCTCATCCTGTTATTCCTCCGAATTCGCGCAGCCCGTTAACTCCAGCTTTCACAGATTGTAAATTGACCAGCAAAAAACCTTTACATCTTTTGAATGCTCTTAAGCTATTTTTGGCAAATACTTTCTTTTTAATTAAGTGTCCTATTCAAAGTATAATCTTCAGTTATTGAAAAGGCTCTCTTTCGGCATTGATAAACTGACACTTTCAAACAAACCCTATTTTTATCACTTGTCGACAACTTGTCAACTCGGCTTTCTTTCCAGAGTTTCCTCTGTTCTCTTTAAAGTAAGAAATCCAAAACGCTCTTTGTAAATATCTCGTCTTTTACTAATTCCTCAAGGGGGAAGGCTTGCTAAATTCACGTAAAACCTACTCAGCTGACGGAAACTGTCAATTCTCTTTGACGTTTTTCAACTCCTAACCTTAATAACAGATTTTAACCAATTGATGCCACTCGATGATCAAGAATACGTAATACGTAATACGTGCCACTCGGAAAGGTTTTATCTGTCCAGGAGAAATCGTCTCGTACCTTTGAGAGCAATGCTGTTCTCAATCGCTCATTTCCTAGTAATCCTATTATTCCCACAGAGCTCAATGAATAAAAGAATTTGGCAGCTATATTTTATCAGAACTGGGTGTTTTACCAGCTTCCTGCTTTCAGTACAAGTTGTGGGATCCGACTTCTCGCTACCATACTTGTCAACCCAAATACAGCCAGGTGTGCTTGGCATTCAAAGTTTTCACCGAAATCCAAAGAATTTCTAATCTCACCGTTCTTGCCAACCTAACCGGTATATCGCTCGGTTGGTCGAAATAGATGGGTGAATTGAATTAGCAGATAATCCTTTTTTTACCTTACTTCCTTTCAATTTCTTTTCATTTTCCCTTTACTCCTTTTTCTTCTGTGTCCACTTCCTCTGATGCCGAGTATCAACAGCCGTCAGGATCGGATTACTTGTGTCTTTGTCGCCTTGTTAGCTTTCAAAATTAACTTTTTCCCTCGCTCTTCCTTAATCCTAGTGCCGGCTGTTTGGTGTGCTTGGATGTAATAAGCCAGTATTTTGTCGATGTTGTAGATGGACGTACAAAATCCTCGAGGGCTTCCTGTACCGAATTAAAAATAAGAATCTCTTAGGTAAGCCCGGTTTCCATGGTACATTAGTGTTGTAGTTGTCTTTGGTTAATTGCAATTAAATGCAGCACAAAAAGGATATAGAAATGGACTGACAAAATAACGCCTAGTTTGATTTTTGTAAGTTTTCGAATGATTTTTTTGATCTTCATGCGACTACACAGCTTTTTCGGAGACTTAAATACTAATTGAAATTCACCGCTATGAAAATCTTACAATTCATTAAGAAAAACTAATAAAAGTTAAGCTAAAAAACGACGCCGTTTTGACGCTTAATTCCATAACGTCATTGTCAAAGTGCAATGGAGATGAAGAAACTATACAGTCAGTGTCATTTACGTTGTCACCCCAAAAAGACATTTATACTACAAGAAATATCAGTGATTCCTAAAAAAAACTCGCTCTAAATGCTTGTTAAAGAAAATCATTGTGTACCTAGAGTTTATTTTATTATTTCCCGTTAACTGTTAATAATACTACAGTTTAAATTTGAATTTTTATCCCTTTAAACAAATAAAGCAATAAATCACGTGACGTTTCTTGTAGTCTAAGTGTATTTTTCGGTGGACAATGTAAATGACTATAAGAGAGAAAATACATTAAAAATGTGATGACAACAAGAACTGTGGTCCTTTGGCCCAGTTCAGACGTCGAACTTTGCCGCGTCGAATCTAATTTCCTTTAAGGTTGAGCGCTATTTTTCTTTTAAACTAGTAGAATTATCTAAACCAAACTTAACCTATGCTGTCTCCTGGTGCTAAGTAATAGAGCTGATGTCTTGTGTAGTAGTTCTCGGCATTTTCTTAGTCATTGGCCTCAACGGGCAATTAGATTCGACGCGGCAAAAGTTCGACGTCTGACCTGGACCTTTACAGAAAACAAAACAGCCAAGAGCCACGTGTAAACAATTTAGCTCGAAAAGAGTTACTCTGGGTATTTTTAAAATAGGCTGTATGTCGGATGTACTGCATTTCATAGACAAAACGAACAAATTTCTCCTTGCATTCTCTATAACTCTTTCGTTTATCTTTAGCCTCGTTATTCAGTCTATGTTTTAAATTTGTTTAATAATCAAATATCCCCGTGCCGTTGGCAGGGAGAGCTCAATTTTAATTTCAAAACTAGCTGTAGAAAATAATTAGAGTTTTAATTAAATTGATTCAGAAAGACCTTTTTCTCGCGGTTGCGCGAATAAATAGACCTTTCCCGAATTCATTTCACTGACCAAGAAAAAATGGTTTCAAGTCAAGGTTGGCCTTGATAAACAAAAGAATCAAGTTCAGTCTCGACTTGGAACCATTGTTAATCGTGATCATTCAAGCGAATTCGGGAAAAGTCTTTTCTTTTTCTTGTCTTTTCATTTACTTTATCTTTTTTAATATCGTGTTCAAAGTTACTGATTAATTTCGGTGAACTAGCGGAACAATTCTAACGTAAGAACGCTGTTTTTGTAAAGAACTACAGTCTTACAGCTCTTATTACGGAAACTCAACTTAAAGAATGTCAACAACGTTTTTTCCCTATTTACATGAGAAAACATGGTATGCATAAACGTATAGTTTACAGCTGATGTTCAGTATGCACCTATTTCACCTTTTTAAAAGTTTTAATCGATTTAGTACATCATCATCTGTTTCCAATGACCCAGTGAGAGGATACTCGTTTTCTGTCTATTTGTCGGGCTGAATAGAATCTTATACACTTATTTCAAAAAACGTACGTCACGACTAAAAGCGGATTCTAGCAAACTGTCATTCCGAAAAGATCTTTAGTTGAACACTTAGTTTAGCGGTATTTTTCCGGACACAAGGCTTTAATGTCAGTTTAGTTGATGGCGTACAAGTAAAACCGTTCGCCCTTCTCAGGATAGTGCCCCAAATTAGTTCGACAGCGCTAGAACGACTAGATTTCAGTTGCCTAGATCGGCGTTCGACAGTGCAGTTGTACCAGTTATCTCGAAGTCGCCGACAATTCATTTGGTACTCGGCTAGTCTATCTCATTGTTTCTACTAAAATTTTTCAGTCAGTACATATTTTTTACAAGAACTACTTATCTCAAAGGTGTAGCATCAGACGGATAAAAACGATGTTATCAAAGCTGCAAATGAACTATTAACGTGTAGTTCTGAACCACTAAAAAAAGAAAGAAAGATTAACATTTGATGGTTTATCTTGAAATGCTTTTTAGAAAGATTAAACGTCTCGTTACGGCGAACGTGAGACGCCAGTTGACAAGCACAGATCAACCTCTGCGATTACGATTGGTAAGAATCGCTGTCTCACTGAGAACCAGTAGTCCTTTGTCGCTTTGGTTCATGTGGGAGGCGTTAGAAAGTTAGAAATGCGCAGATACTAAATACAGGGCGTGCAGAGCGTTCGGTATCATCGTCCTCAAATACTCCATTTTATGCCGCTTTAGGATACAGGGTACTTTTAGTGGACAAATTAGCGTTTGTGCCGTTAAATTGGAATCTTTTCTTGAGTTTCATTCACAAATTCCGAATTTGCAATCATGATAATCTTCACTGAAATCTTTTAACGCCATTAACCGATAATATTTGTCTTCAAGGACACATTAAAACCAGAATAAAATGAAACTAATAAGGATTACTGACTAGATAGATATGAAAATGTGTGTAAAGAGTGGTGAGTCTAAGATGTAGTCAAACGTACACTAATAGTGTCGGTATAGTAAGAAAGTCAGACATTGAATGTTCATTTCATGTCAACGTTAAGTTTACAAATAATTCGGTGTATAAGCCACACTACAGTGCTAAATGTAATATATTCCCAAGATATTATTTTAGTTAATGTATTGCCGTTCACCTATGAAATGCTTTTAACCTTGATTAAAATTTGGCTTAAATAAGTATTAACCTGGACATTATGGAAACATTTGGGTTGACATACAGCTGTGTTAATAATTCATCGTTGTAAAAGAATAACAAGCTGTAAAAAAACCCTCTGGAAATTAGAATTCTTTTCTCTTGAAAACTTTACTTTTCACTGCTAGCAACGATAGAAACAAATAAATCTTGAAAGTGGCCGTAAACAGAATTCCAAAACCTTCGGGCAAAAACGTTCAAACGTACATGCACATTTTAGTCCTTAGATACTGTGTTACTTTGTTTTTACTCGCCGCTTATTTTCTCAAGAGTAAATTCTAGTACATTGAATCTTATAATAATTTCATAAAAACCGAAGCAAAAAAGATCACTAGTGGGTTAGACTAGCGTACTTTTTTTGTAAAATACATCGCAAACGTCATTTTTTTTCACCTACTCATATTTTTAAAAACTTCTTGACTGGTAAATTTTGAACTGAAAATATCTTCAAGGAATTTAGAATGGAGATACTTTCTAATAATGAAAAAAGAAATCGCCCTCTCAATGGCGCAAAAATGTATTTGAAAGTGAATGATATACTTAAACTGGGCAGTCATACCTTACAGAATGAATTTCATCGTAGTCTCGGAGTTTAACTTCGAAGTCTTTTGTTCAAGTTACTGATGTCATTAAACAGTAAAGTCATATATCATGTTCACATCATTAGCGATTTCTGAGCCTGGTAACGTCAATTTAAAACATCTTGTTCATCCACTCTACTCATTTCTGGCATTCATATCCACCAATCAAAACCAAGCTAGCCCCTGTCGCACCTTTTTAGCCCTCCCTCGCTATCCTTTCCCATCTAGTGGTGTCAAGTACGTTGCTGAGATTTCCTAGATATTTAAGATTTGAAGGAAGTTTTGGCACGTGCGTCGCCCGCTGATTGTACGCTATGTTTTTTTCCCTCGCCAAACAGCCGGACCTAATTCCTGTTAATGAGTTTTACTTTGCGAGTGTGCTTAAAATCCTTCCTACATATCCGATTTAGTTTTTTTTCGTTTTTCAACATTAAATCGTTCTTCCAAATTAACCCTCGCTGTACTTACTGGTTGTGATTCGAATCTCAATCTTGAAAAATATGTTGAAGCACATGTCACTCATTTTGGAACGTATATGTTCACAGTGAATTCGGAAATTCAGAAAATTATCTAGAAAATAAAGATCATCCTTTTGAAGTCTTACTGGGTAGTTTGTCGCATATTCATGGAATTTCTTATGAATTATAGTATTTCCTGGATTGTAAATAATGTATTTTATTCGATTCTGTTATTTCCTATCCTATCCCATCCGATCCGATCCCATCCGATCCCATCCCATCCTATCCCATCCGATCCCATCTCATCCTATCTTATTCCATCCCATCCCATACTATCCCATCCCATCTCATTCCATCCCATCTCATCCCACCCCACCCCATCCTATCTTATTCCATCCCATCCCATACTATCCTATCCGATCCCATCCCATCCTATCTTATTCCATCCCATCCCATCCCATACTATCCTATCGCATCCCATCCCATCCCATCTTATCCCATCCTATCCTATCTTATCTTATTCCATCTCATCCTATCCTATCCTATTATCCTACTGCCCTACTATCCTATTCTATCATTGGCAATATTCCAAGGAAAAACTCTTAAATTAGCAATATTACTCTTAAAGATATTCTAAATCATTCAAAATGCAAAGCCGACAGTAATAATCCAAAGCACTGATTTAAACTGATTTCTTTTCTCGATCTAGATCTCAGCTTCTGGTGAATTAGTCTAATTAACAAAGGCTAATCCCCAATTTATATTCAAGTTAGTTTACATGTCAATATACTTGTACTATACCCAAAGCTAATAGTGAGAGCAAATACACCTTCCAATATCATCCATCCATCTATTTGTTCCCTCTTTCTGTTTACTGCGCACTGCTAGCCAAAATAAATAAACACTTATTCTAACTCGAATCTATTATACACCGTTCCGTCGTGAACCCAGCAGCTATTATTCCAGTTAGATATCATTTTGTAATATCTTTTAAATGAGAATATTTGTTTTCGAGTTTATTGTATTCTAGGTGTGTGTATACACCAAATTGAAAAAAACGTTGTCGGGTTCAAAAAGGTTGAATCATCGAAGGTAAGACCGAAAGGGGTATGATGGGTAAGTACTCAATAAGGCCCATATTTACTATTATATCCATAGGATATTGTTTCAACTCTCGAACATTGCTTTGAATTCTCGAAGAAAGCAATTTTCAAGAATTATAGCAATGCACAATGCATATTATGG
>JAAAQI020153733.1:0-10452 GCA_011800005.2 Stichodactyla mertensii | reverse complement strand
AGCCTCGTTTTCAGACAAATTGGTGCCCAGGAAATCTCGGTCGCCAGGCTCGTCGGCCATTTTTCGAATAGGTGTATAATAATGGTATTTATTGTACAAGAGAAGCGAGACCTTTCCCATTCGTTTGAATGATCTCGAAACAATGGTTTGAAGTCGAAGGTGGAGTAGACACAATGTTTGCTCCAACCTCGACTTGAAACCATTGTTACATAGTGCTTCATTCCAATAGACCTTATTCGTTGTTTTCCCATTACAGGTCACGTGTCATTCCTTTGGGATTTTTTCCTTTGTTTAATGGTAACGCTTGAGAAAACAAAAACCTCAAACAGGGAATCCTATTCCCAAGAGGTCTGTAATGGGAAAACATTACACACAAGCGAATAAGGTCTATTGGAAAAGATCTATCGACCAACATAAAATGATGCCAGTTGCTCCAGTGAAGAGAGGCCGTAATCCCGCATGCGGTTCTATACAATTGTTTTTCCGTACCGTAACCGTGTGGTTGCCGTGATTTTCATATTGACATGTTTTCTTTACATTGCAGATTAATCACAGATGAAAGGATCAAGTCTAATGGCTTTGATATACGTATTAAACTTGGTATGTAAGTCCAAAACTAGCCCTCTCTTAAACGAAACCTCTGTTTCTAGAAAACAAATATGAAATAAAAAGCCTGTGTCTTACGAGGTTGACACTCAACAGACCCCTTGCAGCATCACAAAGCAGTTCAATTTGGAGGACAAAACCATAGAGTATTTTCAGTCTTTGATTCTCAGGAGAATAAAATTCCGTTGCTTTGCCCTCGAAATTAAACTGCTTTGGGAACTGCTACAAGGGGTCTATTTAGCAATTCGAAGTCATTTTTCTATGGTCTGTACTGTAATCGAACATAGAAATGACGTCACACATGATCAAAACTCAAGTGGAACTACAAGCGCAGCTTTTTCTCTCGGTTGCGCGCTCATCTAAATCCAAGAAATTTGGCGTGCGACGATACCAGAACAGGAGCTTTATAATTTCATGAGAATTATCATACATTTCTGAATTTCTTTTTTGCGCACGCAACTTTGAGAAAAAGCCTGTCTATAGCTTTCAGCTCACAAACCTGTGGCCCTCGTCTCAAAATCGATATGGAATGCAAAAGCTGATTTCATTTGTGGTGTCCACTCTACTTACATGTAAAGGCTCGGACACAAAAATCGGACACACAATGCAACGTCGCAAAAGTAGAACTCCCTTCTACTTCTGCGATGTCGCGCGCAACAGTTGCACGGGTGAACACATGGTGCCATTATCTTGTTGCAAGCAACATCCCGGGCAACTTCCCGTCCCATCGTGTATCCGAACCTTAACAACGCGTCCGAGTATTGAACCCACGACCACAGAGGTGAGGAGCGGCGCATTAGAGCAGATTTTGTATGACTGTGAAAAGCTCGCAGCACGGTCGGTGCCGTAAGCGTGCCTTGCCGCGACTGAGATGTTTTCTAGAATTCTGACGTGCCTTGCCGCCGGTGTTCGTGCCGCGAGCTTTTTTGCAATCATACGAAATCTGCTCTAGCAACACAGCACACCACCCATGCTTTCCAATTACCTTTCTTCTAATAATATAGCTAATTCAATTAACGTTGTCGCTGAAAAAAGCCTCTTTCATTTATCTTTTGTTTACCAACAAACTTCGCTGTAGGCTGTCTAAGAATTAAAGAATATGTGTCCAAGTTGTAGAATTTGCAAGCATACAGTGAGTTTATGTAATAATGTCACGGTGAAAAAAAATTCATGATTCTGCTCTCAAAGCTTTAGGCTTCAGGCTTGTTTCCGTGACAACGTTAAGTGAATTAGCTATATATTGTCTTTTACCGCAGATCCCAATACTGATGATCAGAAAATTGAGGTGATTGGAATCACAACTAGCCTACCTTTTTACGGAATACCAGACCTTGCTGAGATTTTGGGTAAGGGGCTGTTTATATGAAGGCGAGTTTTCCCCGGGATAACTCTTTTGTTTTGTGTCCCCAAGGTAAAAGAAAACAAGAGTTATCCCGGCTAGCAGGGACAACTCGCCTTCATATAAACAGCCCCTAAGTGTGATCAGAGGTAATCCAGTTAAGGGGGGTGCAAGCATTGTTTCATAAAGGGAATGAAATAACTACAGGGGCTCAAAAAATATGCCAATTACGTTTCTTTATTCCCGGGAGAGTAGAAAAATCTGAAAAAGAAAGCATTTTGACAAAGCATTCTGGTAGGGGTAGTAAAATGACGGCCAATATTGAAAACGCCCATCATCCAATATTCAATTCTGACGCAACATGCATGCTAAAAAACACTTCTTCCTTTCTTGGGGCGCGTGTTCAGCAAAGGGGAACTGCACAAGTTTATAACTTTAGATGAGACATTTATTTAGTAAAATTAATTCTCTTCTAGTCAATTTAGGGGGCAGACTTGGGGTAGTAAAGGAGATAGATAGAATCCTTGTACTTTGTTTCTCCAATTTTGACCGTGTCATTCGGCTTCCATTTTTTGATTCCATTTGTGTGTGTGTGTGTGTGTTTTAGGTTTGATCAGAGATTCGGAAGCAAAAGAAAGTTCTCTTTCTGAATGCCGACCTTTAAAGGTCATCAACTACTTGAAGGTTAGTCGACTCGTAAATCCTTAAATTTTTGTACATTTTGATCTATGAACCTTGTTGCTATCGGGAGCATCAGCTACTTTGTATTTTTAAGGTTGGAATTTGAAATCCTGTAGCTTCGAGTTTTCTTTTGCTCAGAGTGTGTAAAATATTCATGTGTATCGCCAGAGTTTTGCTACAAATACAGTGGTATTCACGGCGGTCACACCAGTACGCATGTATGAAAAGTCATTGATTAGCATAATCAATTTGGTTCAAAGCAGCGAAGGTCGAACGTTCTATTCTAATACATCGAATTAATGCCAATATGTAGCCTTTGACAGCCGCTTCTCACCCCTCCCCCCTGCGATTTTTTCCCGCAGGGGGAGGAGTGGGAAGCGGCTGTCACAGGCTAGCCAATATGGCGTCCAATTAGAATTGCTATTGTTCTGGACTAACTCCCCTCATGTTCAAGTGGAAACACAAAAGCGTTTTCACATGTATGAGAGGCTAGTGAGTTCAGAACAATAGCAATTCCAATTGGGCATTCGGTGTTTCGCCTTTCCGACATTCCACTGAGGACTGGAACGAACTCGTACCCCCGTACCGCATTTTTGCTTTGGATTCTGGGACGAGATAGAGTAGATGCCCAGTCTTTCTTCGAATTTCGGAAAGGCGAATGATTAGTTCTAAGTCTTTCACAAATCACAGAAGACTAGTTTGACAGCTGTGTGAACAGCATTCTTGTCTGAATTTAGAGTGGCACTTTAACGATATTCTTCATGACACGACGTTTCTACTTGAAATTCGTCAGGGAGAAGCTGTAAGGGTGTGCAGAGGGCTAAGCACGCGCATGGGTAGAGAAGATATAGAAAGAACGCTGACTCAGATGGACGAATATCTTCCTAAACACGTGACCAATTGTTTACATCATAAACCATTTACTGGTCACGTTGCAAGCATTCCCAACTTGTCTTGAACTTAAAACAACAAACCAACCAACCAACCTGCATATCTTTACGAATAACAGGATTTCTGGTTACTGTTTGAAGTAGTTTAACTAAATAATAGAATGTAATGTAATGTTATTTTTTACATTGGTGTGGTGGTTGTTTTTGCAAACCTGCTTATAGATAAACTACATTGATGTAGACCATCATAATCAAGCATATTATGTAAGTAATACATAAAAATGTTTTATTCAATAAATAGGTGATGTCATATTTTTCATAATTGTCAGAAAATTGTAAATATATTCATATATATTGATTTTTTTTTTCATGACGGATTCTGGAACCAGTCCCTGATAGATATTTCAGTCTCTGCATGGTGGTCTAGCTAAATCCCCATAAACCTATTTCAATAAACGTTTATTAACCGGATATCTGAATGGTCGATCTGAGACTGAATTATGGGTGTCATCATGAATATTGCCGTTCAACACCATTGAAACGTGATTGCAACTAATAACATTGTAAACTGTCAAAGGAAAATAAGTCGTTTGGAAATATTTGGAGAATGTTTTGGAGTTTTTCGCTTTGCGATTGATTAATTCAGACTGTAGACTTTTGTCACGCGGCGGCCATGTGTAAAAAAAAAAATGATTGAAGCTAAAAAAGTGGTTGAGAAGACTCTAGAGGATTTGTCAACGCTATACAAAAATTTTACAGCATTTTTGTTTTCATATTTCTTAATATTTTGTAAGACATTCACAAAATCCAAGCTTGCGCTCCCCGTGGTACGTAATATGAGATCGTTACCAAGTAAATTTTCACCCATTTTAAAATCCCTTATGACTAAATTGTCTTACAAGCTGCTTTTCATGCGCTCACAAACAAATTTCGGACCGGTTTGAAACCATTTCGGGTTCACATGGAAAATATCGCGGTCCAACTCCAGAAAAACTTTTTGGACCGGAGTTGGACCAAGATTTTTTCCACGTAAACCCGGAATGATTTCAGACCGGTTCGAAATAGCCCACTTTCGATATTTTGGTTGAGTGATCACACACAATAAGAACTGAATCGAGGCTCCGGGGAAACAATGAAATAATCGTAATTATTCTTTTGTTTCCCCGGAGCCTCCATCTAGATACTGTTGTGTGTGATCACTCAACCAAAATAACGAAAGTGGGCTATTTTGTTTGTAATCTCATATCGGTCCAACCCACGCTTGTTCGTTCGTATCGAATCAGCACCGGAATGAGATAAGACCGATCTGAGATGTTTTTCGTACTGGTTTCATGTAAACAGAAATAGAGAATAATACATGGGCGCGCGGAGATACGGAATTTATCTTCGAGTGTTCAATTTGATATCTCGTGAGATATCAAATTTGAACACTAGAAGATGAATTCCATATCTCCAAGCGTCCATGTATTTTTCTGTTTATTATACAAACTAAAGTGTTTTCAAGGATTTCTACCACTGAATACTAAAATTTCGATTGGTTGATATTTTCACATGTGAAAAAAATATTTTTACGTGTGCTGAGATACAACATTTCTCAGTGGTAGAAATCCTTGTAAAACACTTAGTTTATATAATAAACAATTTATGGAGAGCGGTATAACTTCGTACCGGTCTAAGTTCGTGCCAGTTCTCATGTCCGTCACCACCTTAGAATGGTAGTCACTCCTCAAAAAAGGCGGAGGCCGTCACATGCAAGCGTATCTTGCAGCTATTAAGTACCACTGTTTAAAATAAATTGGAATGACATCGTCATCTGCCTTTATTCTCCAAGATCAGTCTGTGTTGTCTCACGCATGCAGTGCTACAGTACTTGAACTCAAGTCGTTCAAATGGTACGCGTCCTGTAAGATCTTGTGAACACATCGCACAGCTGAAACGAAAGAGCCATGATAATAATAACACTTTAGGGACATGGAAATCATTATGATCGAGAAATTTAGAAACATTTTCAAGATCACGACATCGGAATATATAACAGCCTTTTTGTGTGTCAGTGAAGTCAGTGAAAAATGGGATTTGGTCAGGGACGAACGTTAGAGAATGCTGTATTATACCAGGAGGAGGGTGGGAACCCTGTTGAACTGTCGGTTTAGCAGTTATTCAGAAATCACTCTTAGTTTGACCCAATGAAAATGCCGTGGTCATGTGGAGCAAAAATAAGTAACCAGGATGTTCTACTCTACTGCAACAGAAAATGCCAGGTAATAAGATTGGAAGAAACTAGAGGAACCACTAATACCTTCCTGATGAGACGCCATTCTTCTGTAATTGTTGCTTAGCAAATCTTCGTTCTGCAGCGAGAGCTCTCTGTGAAAGATAAAAAAGGAATACAGTTTGAATTATTCCCCATAATTAGAGTTTCCTGTTAGTAAGACATGCTTTTTTTCATTTCAGACTACATGTCATTACTCAGAGTATTACTTCTTTCTTTGCACGGGTAACGCTCGATGAAGTAAGGGACTATCATTTATTATGGCGTAGAGACAGGTGTTGGGGACTGGCAAAATTTTGGCCCTTGGCTACCAAAAATTTCATAATCCGCTCTCTGCAGAGAAAAAATTTCCCTTAAAATATCACCTTAAAACCCCAAAAAACTTTCAGCCTCACACCTTTGCAACGTCCCACAGGTCTTCTCAAGCTACACTCCGCTTACCTTTTCTCTTTCATTCATCATCTCACTTTTCTTTCTTTCTTCTTCTTCCTCTTGTTTCCTTTGTTCTGTTGCCTTCTGTTCCTGGAAATGAAGCACACTTTTCAAAATCTTCAAGGTCCTTCACCTGACGGGCGACTTGGTCGACAAGGAGATGCTTTTCCCCACTCTACGTATTTTATTCTTTTGAATTTTAAAACCGCCGTAATATTCAAATCGGAAACTTTGTTCATATCTTGAACCCCTATCGATGGTCTGTACGTAACTATCTAATGGCCGTCCAACCCGGAAGAACAGTAGACTCCATTTTCCGTGACCGATCTGTCAGCTGGTTCTTGAGCAGATGGATATTTCAAAAAGGTCGTTATCTATACTGCGAGCAGAATCTGCTTTTACCTGCTCCACGGGCGAGAGAAGGAAAGAAGACTCTGCAGAAGTCGTGTATTTCTTTATTTGAGCATGTGTGGCGGTCCTTCTCTCGCCCGTGAAGGAGGTAAAAGTCGTTATCATCATAATCCCAGGTATTTTATGGCAAGGTAATTTCACAGGGTCTTATTGGCATTTGCGGTCCATAACGTTTGGTACAGACCACCAACTTTATTTTTGTGTTCGCCTTGCCGTCCAATAAGCATCTTATTAACCTCGCTTGCTCGTTCCCTACGTACGGTACGGTACGGTCCTCGCGCTTGGTTAATAAGACTATGAGGTATGTACCTTGATTCGTTGTTTTCTAGCTTTTCTCTGGGCTTTTTTTTTCTCTGCTTCTTTTCTTTCCTTGTCGTCTTTCATCTCCTGAGTCAGTGGACTTGGGATCTGAAACCAATATATTTCACTGTTATCGAGCATATCGGTTAGAGTTATTAGAAAAAAAATCAAATATGAGTGAATTTCGAGTGATTTTTGTTGTGTTGAAAGCGTCTCAAGAAATTGTCCCCCCCCACCTTTGCTCAGGCCTCGCCTACGCCCCTGCGCTTCCGTCAACCAAAAGCCGGGTGAACTTACTTTACGCTGCGGGGAAAAAAAATCCATCGCGCGTTTAATATCGATAATCAGTGAAAGGCAGTAGCGGTCGGAGTGCAAGGTAACCTACGATGTACCACTTGAATTCAGAGACTTGAATTATTACTTTAAGCTTCTTTGGTGTCTCCCGGAACTGATAAGAATTTATTAACACCCCCCAACTCACCCAATAGGAATCCCCTCCCATTTGTGGTGTACGGTACATGTAGTATAACGTACATGTGACTTTGTGTAATCAAATGCTTCAGGAAAATCCGCCATAAATCGTCTAAATTCGTCCCTGGTTTCTTTGCTTTTAGCGAAATCATATGGGGTTCTTCCTCGGTCGTCTCTGCAATAAAAGATAATTAAAATAAAATCTTGTATACCCAGTGACCTCGCATCCTTGTTTCGACTTCTTTCCATTCCGTGTAGCTTTAATTAGCTTTAAATACCCGTAAAACGAAGCACTGATGGAGAGAGGGGGTAAAGGGTGCACCTTCGAGCGCTTTATACATGAACCCCTGACTCGAGAGAATTGGGCAACCACTCCCCGCGCTCTCGAAGTAAAATAAATTACCTTCACCTTTTTTATAGGACCTGAATCGAGGCTCTGGGGCAACAATGAAATAATCGTGATCATTCTAATTTTTCCCCCAGAGCCTCGACATAGATCTGATTGTTTGCAGTTACTCACTTCATACTAGGATTAGCACCATTAAGCATCAGAATGTTAATTATTGTTGGAAGTGATGATTTTGCCGCAATATGAAGAAGTGTACTCCCTTCTTCGCCCCATCGCTCACTCAACGTCTCACGTGCGTTCAGTTTGGCACTTTCTGCTACGCTTGTACAAGGATTCTCAGCTGTGTCGGCCAGTTCAAGATCTTGTATCGTATCTTCTAGTTGACATTGCTTGCTTTCTGTATCTTCAGTGGTTTGTGCTGATGTTCTGGTTTGATTTCCTGGCTCCACTTCCTTGCTTAGCAATAGTTCTGTTATAACTTTCATGTTTCCTGACACAACTGCACAGTAAAGACGATTCCAGACGTGATAACCAGGAAAAGCTAAAACTAACCATGCATCAATATCAGTACTGTGTAAAGACAAACTTCAAACATGATAACAGAATATTTTTTAAGTACAGATATTCTGAAGTTTGATTTGGAAAGAAATACGCGGAACTATTAAAAGTTTTTTGTCTGTGTGGTCTTTTTTGCTACATTTGTTGCATAAATGATTGCACTTCTACCAGATTTCAAGAAATCGGCATGTTTTATTACACACACACCAGTTCTTTGCCAAATTTTTTCTACTTCAGAATATCTGTACTTAAAAAATATTCTGTTTGATTCCCTAAGAACACCAACACGGTAGATAATGCTACCAACATGTTGGAGCCAACAATGTTAAATGCTGTAGGCTAACAGTATTGGGCATCCTGTCACTATAGTTAATAGAATGGAGATCATCTCCCCTTTATTAACTATACTGCCACAGAAGTTCAGGACTTTCATCTTCGTTAATTTAAATATGACGCATTCCAAACTTGATGGACCAGTTCATCAAAGATTGCTTACATGTACTTAGAATTTAACAAGTATTGTGTTCATTGTATTGTTTTTAGCATATCACATGTTAAAGACTGAAGTTCTAAACTTTCGTGGCAGGCAAGTTGGGAACTTCGCGAGTAAGCTAACTAATTGCCAACTAATTTGCGAACATACTACGGAATTCCCCAACGAACTTTGCAGCCCCCCAGGGCAAAGTTATGTGAAATTACTTTAATAAAATTCTTCACTTTCAATGCAACTCACCAACATCTCTGTTAGGCTCTTCAGTTATTGTACACATCTCCTTACCACTGCTATCATCTTTCCTCGAATTATATTTCTTCTTTTTGTTTTTCTTACTTGGAACACTTGTGTTCCTAATGGCATCTTCCAAAGCTTCATCATCAACAAGCCTTTCCTGTGAGCTATCAAGTTCATTTTCATCTATATTCTTGTGAGGAACAACATCATCTATTTCAGGGTCAGTCAGTGGAGTCTGCTGTTGGTTTTTCTTTGGACTTGGTGAAAGCTGATTTATTATACTGCTCAGAACTTCAGTCTCTTGTCCTAAAGATAATAATATGAAAAACTGAGACAGAATATTGTACAACTTTGTTCACAAAAGCATTTTTGGGAAATACAACATTGACTTTACTAGCCTTCAATTTATGGCTTATTTCTCAGAATCTATATTTTGAGTGTTACATATCTTAGTCAGACTATAGCTGTTATCCACTCAAAGATGGAAAGAAAAAGAAAAAAAAGAGAGAGGAAAGATAAATAAAAAGAAAGGAAACATGAAAATGGGCTTGCTCACTGAGTACAAATCATCAACTTACCAATAATTTCTACTTTAGCAAGTTCATTATGGACTCTCTGAACTTCTTTAAATGTTGGACGTCGAGTAGCAAATGGTATTGTCCTTATTCTTGAGTCATCTTTTCATTCATTCATGGATAAAAGAAAATATAAAGAATCAAATATCAATCATTCAAACCACTGTCTCACACAATTACTATTCTATTCTATTCTATTCTAAATTCAATTCTATTCTATTCTATTCTATTCTATTCTATACTATACTATACTATTCTACTCTACTCTACTCTACTCTACTCTACTCTATTCTATTCTATGCAAGTGTGTTACAGAAATACTTACTTTTATCTAAAGGAGGCTTTTTTCCACCAAAAAACATTGGTTTATTGTATGACTGAACTCTGATAAAAATCTTGTGGCACTTTTGCAGGTACTCAGACCAAGCTTCAAGAAGATCATGTACATCCTAGTATTTGAAAAAAAGGAACATTCAGTATTTTAAAAATAGCTGATGTCAGAGTAACCCAAGATAATAGGTGGACGTAATGTACTGTAACATTGTCATTGTGATGTTTATGTGTCAACCATTTTAATAGGTTTTGTCACATTGCTTTGTTGGATGATCCAATAGATTTTTGGTTGGAAATTTAAATGACAATTAACCAAAACAAAAAATGCCATCATATGTGCACCCACAGAGGTCACACTGCACAAGACTTGGTTGCCCGTATAACAGGCAGTACAGTGAAATTATTCAATACATACCTCTTCTTAACCAAGCATGAGAGCTATACCATAAGTTAGGGAACAAGTTTTCTCCACTGTCTGATGGCTTAAGCACATAGTGTGTGGGCT
>JAAAQI020153722.1:0-10452 GCA_011800005.2 Stichodactyla mertensii | reverse complement strand
TGTAAAGATAGATATTATAAAGTAGTTTCAGAAAACAAAATAAAAAATGGGGGTCACCGACTTCATTTTGGAGATATAAAGCTTTAAACTTTGAAAATGTGGCACCATTTTGAATTTGATTGCATTTGTTATATAAACAAAATCATCCAGGCGTTCCTCACTCAGTTAAAAGAGCTCGAGCACACACGCAGAAAGGATGAGCAGAAACAATACCCATGAACGTCCTTAAATCTACCTTGGTTGGAGAATTAAGGTATAGATATAATTAATTGTGACTGCAACCATGTAAAATAGTTTTTAAAATTACAGCCACCCACAGTTAGCTGTAAAACAAAAATTTGGCATCCAAATATCAGTGAGTCTGGAGAAGTTTGTCTAAGGTAAATATATGTAGTGAGTATAGATGATGTATAATATTTATCCCACACCATAGAGAATACAGCCAATCAGAATGCCGGAAAGCCACTGTATATTCATTGGTATTCCACTCATTTTTCTCATCAATCATGCTTTTGTATTTTCTTTGGTGTGATACAGAATAGTGTTACTAGTGTATATGTTTTCTTGTGGTATTTAACAATTATTCCACGAAATCGAGTCATACATGAGCTCATAGCCGATGTACGACGAGATTGAGTGGAATAATTGTTTTATTATATCCGCATCCACTGGATAGTGAAAAATATAGAATTTTAATTAGTTTCAAGTTTAAAAAGTGAAATAACGTCAACAAAAAACTCCGTCATTTTGTTTACTTCTCTATTAGCCATGTACAATGAGATTGAGTGGAATAATTGTTTTATAATATCCACATCCACTGGATTGTGAGAAATATAGAATTTTAATTAGTTTCAAGTTTAAAAAATGAAATAACATTGGCAAAACACTCCACCATTTTGTTTCCTTCTCTACTCACAGGATATGAGCTGATATCCTAGTAGTACAGGAACCAATCTGAGCGTGTGCTTGCTCATATCCAGTGGATGTGGATATAATAAAATAGAACATCACACTTGTCAATTGTATTTTGTTTGTATAATACACCAGCCTAAGTGCTCATGTTGACACACAGAAGAAACAAGTGAGGTATGGGATATTCCATACACTGTATATTATACCACTGAAAGCATTGTATAACTAGTAGAAACAAGTATGAAAATGAATTTCAAACATCTGATAATGTAATAAAAGTATACTAATGAAATCAAAAGGCTAAATCACTATATTTCTTATTTTGTATCCTACAGTTTACTGCGGCAACATACACTTGATGGCTCAGGATGGGCACCAACAAGAAAATTAAAGGTGACTTTACTGTATGGCCTGTACAATAAGAATGATAATATTGATGTGATTAATTCTTACACCTTGCAACATAATAATATTTTGTCTTAATTTAAGTGCTACAAATCTTTAGTCTAAGAAATGGTTTTGTCTTCATTTTTTTACTCCTACATGAAATTTGTTATTCATATATTTTTCCACATCTTCATCTATAGGATGTTGTATGGGGTCTAAACTCTTTATTTACAGTAAGTGAAAGTAACAGCAAAAAGTTATTTGATATTAAAAGTTCAATGTGATATTTGTTATCAAGGAATTTGTTTCAACTTCTTTCTTTCTTTTCAGGATTTATTAAATTTTGATGACCCCTTAAATGTAGAAGCATCCCAACAGTTTGAAAAAAATAAGGTTAGAACTTAGACATGATCTTAGAATAGAGTTGTTTACTGTCCTTTTAAAATAGATAAATATGTAAATTACTTAAAATAACTAATTAACTGTCATTCAATTCCTCCATGTTTCTTGTCTTTTGTGCTATTTGCTATAATTGATTCAAACTACAAATTGATACAGTATACATGCAGCTGCAAAAGTGCATATCCTCCAATGTGAACATTATGTATGTATTCAATAGAGACAGCATGTAAATTGTAAGTAATATATAAAGTATTCGCGATCAACCTTTATGGGCATTTAAAATGGCTCGCCTATGGCTCGCCATTTTATGCCCATAAAGGTCGATCGCAAATACTTTATATCACTTATGAAATGTCTAGGACTATATTTTCATGTTGTACTGATTTTTAACATGAATTGAGTAATTTTGGCCGAGAAAATCCAAGTTAAAGTGGAATGCAAATGAGGACGATTCTTTATCCGATTTAAAGACACCGACATGGTTATGATTTTCTATTGTGTTTTGCTCATTAATTATTCATGAATTTTCTAATGTTATGAATTACTTTCTCCATTTGATTTACATTAATGGGTAATAATGCTGAAACGAGTTTACCAAACAAACCATCCACCTTGGGGAACAAGGTGGATGGTTTGAATAAACAAATTAAATAAACAAATTAAAGCATTCCCTTTGACCTTGTTTCCCAAGGGAGTCTCATAAGTGAAGAATTAAAAATGTTTTGTAATCGCAAATCATTGCACCCTGAAGATGGTTTAATAAACCAAAAATGTTTAGTAAACAGCATATTGCCCATTAATATAATAGAGACTAAATTCTCTAAGCTTTTTTTTCCTGAAATTTTACAGGATTCCTTTAAACAGAGAGTGGAGGAGTATATCAGAATGTTTGCAAGTCCAGGAAGATAGCAGTAGGAGCATGCAACTTCTGTTGTTAAGAAAAAGAAATATAATTGTACATTAAACCTAGCTGTAACAAGAACTTTCATTTCTGTAGACCATTTTTCAAATAAAATATTAAATAACCAATTGCCCTTTGTTGATATTTCAGGTGAGTAAAGGCAGTGATACAAACTGCAATTTTTTCTTGCACTGGCAATGCAATTTTAGATTTTGTTGCAGAGAAAAATTGCAGTGTCTTTCATCACTCTGCAACATTCATGCAGTGTTCAAAATGCAGTTCAAATTTTTTAACTCTCTGCAACAATTTTTTGTTGCAAGACATTGTTGCTGATGTTGTTGCCAGATGTGATACACTTGTCAATTTCACTCTCACAACAAAATGTCTAAAATTGCATTGCCAACACAAGAAAAAATTGCAGCATGCAGCACCGGCTTAATCATAAACAATAGAGATCTGAATCCAGGCTCAATCCAGATAAAGAATAGAATAATTATGATTTTGTCATGATTGTTTTTGAGAGCCTTGATTCAGATCTTATTGTTTGTGATCACCCAACCTGAATATAGAAAGTGCATGGACAATTGAAAATAACTTCAAGGTGCACAGGGTTTGAGTCTGTTGTTGCTTCAAAATTTTCTGTGTTCAAAAAATAAGAACACTGAGTCTAGCTATGTTTGTTCTGACTCTGGAGAATGTCAGGTCAGACAGATCCTTGTACTTAAAATAAAAACTCTTTATTAATGTACTTTGTGGTGAAAAAAGATACAGTGCTGCCCGTGAACAGCCAAGCAATAATGACAGCCTGCCAAACTCCTGTCACTTGATTCAACTGTGGTTAGCATTTGAATAGCACAATGTTTTTCAAAATTAAATACAAAGAAAATCATGTGCAGCATTTATAATAATGTAAGAATAAAGTGCATTTCCTAAAAAATGTTTTTTAAATTGTTTGACATATTTTCCCAGGGAGTTATGTGCATTTAAGTCACTGAATTTGATGCTTAAGTCAAGTCTCTTGCATGCCCATCACTAGGGGTGGTTCGTTGGTTCAAACGAAACCCCCCCCCTCCTCTTAACCCCTTTTACTCATAAATTTCTACAAGAAAAGCTGAATGGATAAAGAACGTAATAGTGCAAAAACAAACCCCCCCTTGGAGGTCCTAGCGACAGGCCTGTCTTGTGTGCACTATAGACTGAAAGAGAAATTCTGTAAGATGGTTGTCTAATCTTATAAAAATTACATTTGTAAAAATAAAGATAAAATTATGCACCAATCTATCATCAAGACAAGTTATGAAGAACATCTTATCCTATTTTCTTATCTTCTGTCACATTCTCTCTGTGATGTGTACCAGTAATTTGGATTGTACTTTTTTTCTTTTGAGGGACAGGGGTATAACTCTGTTGGAACTTTATTATACTAAAATCATTCCATTCTTAAAAATAAGGATGCAATTAAAATATCTCCCTCCTTGCTAAAGGAAGGTCATAAGGGACCATCCTTTACTGGTGGGGCTTAGGGCTGGTGATCTTCCATACCAGAATCTGTCTGAATACTTTAATTATCATATGTGACCATCACCCATTTACAAATTTTTACCAGAGCATATTGCAATTTTTTAACTCCCCACAAAAAGCCACCAGCCCTACTCCTCATAAAATACATACAGTCCCTAAACTAGTTACGTGTCCTGGGGTGGGGGGGGGGGGGCCCCCGGGGTAAAAGTATCGGGTATGCTCCTTGGAGATTTTCAAAAATACAGTTAAAATACCAATAAAAGATACCGGAAGTCTTATAAAAAAAGGGTGTGGCTGGGCGATTTTTAACCCTGAAGAGATACCACTAATAAATAAATAAAATTGGATTAAAAGACTGTTGAAATGTTAAGTATAACTGAAAATAAAGCGCCTAAGCTCTTCTGCATAACTATGAACATAAATCCCACTGCGAAAAGCGATGAACTCTACCGTTTCCGATACCCTAAAAGATACCAGGGAATTCTGAAATTCTAAACTTCAATTTTAACACCCTAACAGATACCAAATCGACGCTGATTTCTACCCCTAAGAGATACGACGAGCATACCCGATATTTTTACCCCGGAGTCCCCCTTCGGGTTACATGTAAAAATGCTAAAATCTTGAAAATGACAAAAACACTATTTAATTCTTGGAATTCATTCTAGACCCTAACCCTGTATTTTTTTAGCTTCTTTTACTCAAACTTGATGACCAACAAGACATTTTTATAGTAGTAACTCATGTGTTCTACCCTGCTTGGCAGAGGTTTCCTTATCAGTTCCTCCAAAATACCGAAGGAAACCTCTGCCAAACATGGTACACGTGTTCCTGAACCCCAAACCATTTTAGCCAGCGCAATCTTATAGCCAGCGGTAAGTCAGAAGGCCAATCATGCGCATTATGGGTAATAGATATGGTAATTTTTTAGCGCGGTACAATTCAACTTAGAGCTTCCATTGTGTATTTTTGTAACGGCTGAACATGTAAATGCGATCAACTTAACACATCCGATAAGTAGCCCTGACCTGAAGAACAAGAACCTGTATACCTTACAACACATCGCTCACACTCTGTCGAACCTTGTGGGATTCATTTTAAAGGTGCTTTGCCCGCCATCTTTGAGGGATGTAAAGAAGGAAGACCACTTGTTACCCTAGAAGGAAGCTTCTTTTCCACGTTTACAAAACCTTTCCCGGAACTGTCATTGTGGAATTCTGCTACAGACAATTCCTAGGTGAGTTGGTCTATCATGTATTAAGTAGCAAATCCATATGGTTAGCTCTTGCAGTTATTAGAATTCTTCGTAGTTGTTTGGTCGCACGTGCAAACTTGTTTACATGTCCTGGGTTTCAATGCCTGACCTGTTTTGTCCCCAATTACTGGCCAAATCAGATCATTTTACTCTGTTTACAAAAGAATTCTATTCCTCTTTATTAAACGCTAGCATTGTAAACCGCTTTGCGTTTACTCTTTCCTCTTGCGGCTCACAAACTGATGCTAGAAGGCTCGAAAAGAAAAGGCTTTTTTTCTGCTCTGATCAACATTTAACGAACTCGAATTTCCAAAGCCTGGGATATTGTTTATGTACAAATGCATTTGTATATAGTTCCTTTTGTCCAGTTGTTTGGTATATTCTTCTTTTTTTGCTTGAATGATCTAGTTTTACCACGATACAAGAATATCCTATCGCGCATGTTCGACCCACATAAACATAAATTCGAGTTGATTTGTAAATCTCGAGTGCGAATAAGAAATGTAAACATTTTATTGTAACAAGATTGAAGTCAAGGGTTAACGTTTCAAGCGCTCGAATCTTAGAAATTACATACAACTTCGATACCAAACAGCCACAAAAGGGAAAACCTTTGCCCTGCTCTATACGTATTAGCGGTTTTTTTTCAAAATCTCGGTATCTTTTAGTATTATTCCACTTGAGTTGGATACCAATAGCGCGTCGTTTTGTAATTCGATAATTGAACCCTGTCTTCAACTACAATAGAATGAGACTGGATTTGTTTTTCTTGTTATTAAATATGCATTAAAACCGTTTTAAGTTTTTTTTTCGAAAAGAGCTTCTGATTTTTTTGATAATGTATCCTTAGCACTCCTTGGCAATGACTCTCTGCCAGGGAGCAATTTTTTCGTTCATAATATAATTTAGAAGGAATTTAGAATGTGTACATAAGATATATGTAAATTACTATTGTATTTACTGTTATCTGTGACTCTGTTTAATCCCAACATCTCTCACACTGAAACAGATTTTGTAAACAAAGTCTAGGGCCATCTATTTTTATGGATATTTCTTTGTGAGAATTTACTTTCACATGTCAAATAACTATTCAGGAGAGTTTTCCTTCCTTGAGCTGTGACAGCAGGACTTCTTGGGGGCATAAGTTTATGGTAATTTCAAATTTTATTCATGATGTTGTCAATGTAATGGTAAAATGATACATTTCTCAGATTTGAATGTTATTGTTGCTAATCCAGTTTTCAATCCCAGTAACCATTTTTTATGTGCATAATATGAGAACAAACTTTCTAAAGTAATTGTAAAAGATTTAAATGTATTCTCTGCTTTTATTTGGCTCTTACATGTGTTACTAAATTCATAACATATATTGTAGCTTTATTCAGTTTTCACATGATATGTTATTCTCACTTTACTATTATTACAAGCTCCAACTAACACTGCTGTGACCCTTGAGCACAGATTTACAGTTTAGCCTTGTTTAAGAGCAAATAATTCATAATTACCAACAGCAATGTGAAGAACAAACAACAATACTGAGACTTGTAAAAATGAGTATGTCATTAATGAAAACGGTGGTTTTATCAAATATGAAACAATCGTTTTTTAACAGAAGGTGAAAATATAACTGAGTTGATGGATGGCAAGCACAGGACCTTGGGATGACTCTGAAAGCTCTGGTGGCCAACCAACATCAAGGCTACCTCCAAGACGTAGTACCTTAAGGGTCAGTCACCTTGGGACACCTCATTCCAGGAGAGTTGACTCACCGTTACATTCAACAAGAAGATCAAGTACTCTCCCAACAATGGCAACCAATGTGCATGTGGCTGACAAGGTGGATGATTTGGCTGCTTCACTGCATGCAACTAGTGAGGTGTTATCCACTGCTGATCGCATGCTTGAACACTACAGAGACATCAATGTGGAGCAAGATGAAGAAATTGTCAAGGTTTGCCCTTTATATACTCTCAAAAATATTTTGAAAGTGAGGCAGGGCAAAAATAATGGCTGGTCAGTTCCCAAAATAAATTTTAGTTCAGTCATGCCTCATTTCCTTGTTTTTACCACAAATGCAATTTGAGCTAATAATGCACAGGTGACCAGTCAACATGATCAGTAAGAAAAATATTTGACTGGATATCTTCCAATTTTGGCTGCACAATGACCAATGACCAGCCATTATTTTTAGCCCTGATAGGGATGAAACAAAAGAAATCACACCAAAATTTAATATTTATGAGAATGCATTTTCTTCTTTGACTCAAGACAAAAGGGTGTAATAATTGCTGAAATGAGCTGGAATGTTGGTGAACCATATATATAAAAATAAGAACAACATTTCTAGAAAAGTTTCCATGTTGGGGAAATGCTTGGTGCAGTTTCAACTTCACCATACATTAAAATGCACTTTCCAACATTATTAATCTCATAATAAACATTGTCTGTTAAATATTAGGGCTGTTATATGCCATGTTCTTTAGCAAGAGTGTACTTTACTGTGAATCATACTATTTTTAGCTAAGAAATGAGTTAGAAAAGTCAGCTGACTTATTACGAAGAGAAAGAATCTTACGTAGGCGACGCCTCCCAGCCACTCCTTCCTCATCAATGGTGAGAACATAATCACATTGTTCCTACAGTTTATTCTAAATGTAATTTTCTATTTTTAGGAGAATAGCTAATTATATTACCTAGTAACTTGTTTTGCTCACAATTTTCAGTGATTTATTGAAAGGTTTTGGTATCTATTTGGTATTTTTAAATAGCCCAGTCTAAATGATTTGAATCTTTTATTGTTGTAATGTAGTCTGAAGAGGAAGCAAGACCAAGGAGAAGCAGAGGACGTGGTAGTGTTAGGTTTAGTGATAATGTCATATCAGAAGTAAGTTCATTAGTAAAGTAAGTCACGCCTTTTGTTATCTGAGCATGTGAGCCTTACTGTAAGTTTTGGACCAAATTTCATGCAATGTTGCATCATGTGTCCATTGCTTTAGTAAGGTGGCAAGGTGATATCAATCAAGTAATTTGATTGGTTCTCAGTCAGAGGTGGCAAACTTACAATCTGCTACATCAGCATCCTGGATTGACATGCCCAGGCTTTTCCTTTAGCCTCAGGGTCATCACACACTACACACTAAATACTACAAATCATTACCTCCCTCTCCTCTACCAAAACTTATGCAATATCACATACTCCTTATATGAACCTTGCACTCATTAACATCTTCCATGTTATATATTTTTTTTATTTCATGATTTTTTCTCATAGGTTGAAGATCTGAAACAAGCTGTAAGGGAAATGAAAAGTGAACAGAACAGGTTGTCTGGAGAACTTGACCCTGAGAGAGATGAGAGGTATGTAAAAACTTGAAACAGCTTTGTTCTTTACAATGAACTTTGTGACTCCTTCCCAAACACTCCGACCCCTCAAGTTCGTAAATAATGAGCAGTCTCTTCAATAAGCAAAGTTCATTTTGAAATTCCAAAGTTAGCATAACATCCCAATGAACTTCAAAATCCACTGTTATGTCTGTGATCATTGCTTGTTGTCTGGTCACATAATTTTGAATATAGGTGTAATATGGCTTGTAAGTTGCAAGTCTTACATCTTTCACATGATCAGTGTCATTTTCTTGTAATACTATAACAAACTAAATGAACATTATCGCTATTATAATTTTTGCAGGTATGGTATGAGCAGTGGGGGGTTACAGAGTCGGCATGGTAGTAGAATGAGAGGACCAGAAGATGCTCTCTTAGAAAGGTGAGAAAAACTTGTGTAAAGTGAAGTTTTTTAAGCCCTGGATCATGTGATAGGTTCCAAGTAAGTGTGATCTTCTTGTGAAGACAGTCTTCACAAAGCCATTGTAGTTGCAGGTCATGACTGAAGTGTAGACAACCAGAGCAGTTAAGTCATATGAGAAGTGATCACTTGACAGCGGCAGATTTAGGAGGAGAGTATTGGGGTGTAACCCTCCTTCCCTTCCCCCCCCCCCCTCAAGGAAAGGACCCTTCCTAGCTCCTGTTATGTACCCCTTTCATGTTCCCCTTTCACTCACAAATACTACAGGTGTACCCTTCCCAGAAAAATTCCCTTCCCTGCTTGAGATGGCTATAGTTACAACTAAACACGGTCTTTCTGAAGACTATCTTCTTCAGAGCCCAACCAACCACACTCGAAAAAAACTTGGGTGTGTATGAGTAGCAGTGCCATCTACTTATAAATCAAAGTGTAATTGACTTTTGTTGAAATTTTCTTTCAGGGAAAGGCTTCTCAAAGAACTCCGAGAAACTGAAGATGCCAGCAGGCGACAAGCTGAAGTACTAGTTAAGGTAACGAAAACTCTGCACTCTCTTGAAAATTTAAACAAGAAGCAAGTGTAGCGTAATTGGTTAGTGCGCTGCCCAATAAGTTAGAGGTCCCTAGCTCGATCCTCAATACCAACCTCGTAGCCTGGTTGCATTACCTTTTTTAAACAATACAACATAAGCGAACAAATCTGGACTTTATTTTAGGGAAACAAAATGTTAATTCCTTATTTGTGAATTCTCAAATTTTGAGATGGGTTTTTCTGACGCACAGGGTCTCGATGCTGAGAGAGACGTACTAAGAGAAAGTCAAAGGATCGCCAGTGCTAGAGAAGGGGAACTAGAAGCTCTCAAAAGCCAGGTAATTTGAATGCAAAGAACGAGCTCCGATGTCGTGGCTTATGTGAGGTCAATTCCAAAATGTTGGTCTACTTTTGCAATCCTTACGTGCGAAAAAATGTGGATTTGTTCTACACTTTTAATTTAAAAAGATTTGATGTTTTTGTCGCAGTTGCAGGCAGCTCAAAAATCTCAACAAGACGAGATAGAAAAGCGTTTGAAGGAAATTCAACAAGAGGTAAGTTGATAAGGTCTTCAGGCCAGCCAGTAGTTACAGAAAGGGAAGGGATGCGTATAGGGAGTGGGTCAATAATTTCAGTTCACGCAAATAAAAAAGTGGGGTCAAGTTAAAGTGCCTATCAACCTTCCGACGATGCTCTTAGTATAGAATCTACATGAGGTGAGTTGTTCAATGACAAAAAAA
>JAAAQI020153700.1:0-10457 GCA_011800005.2 Stichodactyla mertensii | reverse complement strand
AAAAACTTTGACCTTCTTGGCAAAAAGAAATATATATCAAATATATCCAAGAAATTATGGGATAACTAAGCTGATATATTTTTCAGATACCCTTGATGGTAGACTACTAAGAAAAAATATCATTGCGGCTGTCCCATAATTTCTTACCCATTTTTATATATGTTTATTTTTTGCCAAGAAGGTCAAAGTTTTGGCAAATCGCAGTATATATATATATATACACATAAGTTAAAGAATTAAAGAAGACGCATCGATTCTCTGTGACTCTGAGTTTCTGAGTTTTAACATATCCCACGTGTTTAGCCAAAATCTAGTCTTTACCAAGAACACGAGAAAGGTGCCTTGAACCACGAGAAAAATAAAATTCAAATGCTCTCATTTTTTTAGCAGGTGAAAATTTAAATATCAGGTAATTAAGATGTATTCAGTGCTGTTCATAATATCTTTATGATAAAACGGTCTTACTCTTCAGCGACACCGCCTTTTTTGCTCGAATTATACTATGTCTTTTTGAAAAAAATTGTCTCTGCTTTTCTCTTTTATATTTAGCATTTTTCCATCTTTTCAAACCCTTACGCTTCCGAAACGAGCTATTTGATCAATGGTTTTGGAAATTGCATAATTGATGTGTTTGTTTTTTGGCTCAGTCCTTCTAATGGATCTCATTGTGAAAGCTGCACTCTTTTGGAACCAAATGACTGAAAGACTATGATTATGTTTTATTTTTACGAATGAGCTTTTTATAAAATAACTGCTCCAGGATCCCTCACGTACTCCAAATTAACGAGCATTTAACTGAGGAAGTGAGTGATATATCAAGAAAATGAAAGCTTACCGAGGTAGATTCAGACTAAATGAAGCCACACGAACCACATATGGCCCCTTTATCACAACCTACACCAACCCTTATGTTGTTTTTGGATTTAAAAGGTTTGGTTGTGGTCAGAATCGTCCTTCATAAAGAATCTTGTTTTGTTCAGCCCTTGCTAGACTGACGAAACATTGCCGGACAGGCCGCTGGCCGGTGTGCAATAGTGAGTCACTGAGACTACAACAAGTATTTACTAGCTTGAGATTTTATAAACAGAAAAATTAAAAATTAAAAAAATAAAATAACTCGCTCCGATAGCTATCTCTCTCGAATCATTCTATCCCTCTCTTTTCAAGTTGTTTACGCTTTCGTGAATATCGTTGATGTCGTTCCTGATAGTAGTCGTTTTGGCGGGAAAAAAAAAAAAAAAAAAAAAATCAGCGCGTCTGCGTCATGCTTTATTATTTTAAAAACAGGAATAACATTCACACAAAATAGATAGCTTCCTTTATTATTTTCCCATTTTTGTTTTTATAATCAACTGAAAATTTCATAAAATTTAATCACAAATATTTGGAGTTTTTATCTTGGATGACAACAATACTGTATACTGTATCCCACTAGCTTCGACCGGATTGGTTAGTTTAAGCCTACGTCTTATTTACAGCTTTCTTCCATGCCGTTATCTAAGACATAAAAGAGGGTCTACATCGAAAGATGTATCAATTATGCGAGTGCCTTTCTGGTCGTAAAAGTGGTTTTTGGGCTTTGCGGAGCTTCCCAACTCAAAGGTCAGTCATTTCTTAGCATTATTGTAGAAGAGCCAGGCGCTTTTTTACCTCCGGCTTTCGGCTTCCCTGTGAAATTTAGGATCGATCGCTTTTAGAACCCACGCGTCGTTACTATAAACCTACTGCTTATTTATTATACTGGAGTCAAATTCTGCGGCAAACATCGGTAAAAATTAAACCCACAAAGAAATCCTCTTAGTAGAAGTTCACTTTGATGATGGCGGTACAACAATGAAATTAGAAAAATGATTTTTATTGTGTATTAGAAGTAGCATTAGATAGCGGTACAACGATGAACTTAGGAAAACGATAAACTAAGAAAAACGATTTTTAGAGTCTACTAGAAGTAGCATTAGAAGTCTAGCAAAGGGTGATATCTGAAAACATTAGTAGCGACTCAGTCGGATAGCTAGGATATTCGTCGTAGCATCTATAAACATTTTTGGTGGGCTCTCCAGCCGTTTAAATTAGATTGGGTAAACTATGAAGCGCATTGAAAATATTATTTTTCTCTCAACAAAAAGCCATAAAATTTCACTTCGTAAACCACCTTATCACATGTTATTTTTGGCTCACGTCATCATTTATTTTTGTCTGTTCTTTTTGTTGTTTGTAACAGTAAAAGTGGCATATTACGATAGCTAGACGGATGTTTTGATTCCTGGGAAAGATCACCAACTGTTTGATGATTTTCTTGCCATCTGAATTACTTCTATTAATCTTCTGTTCGATGGCTCTGCAGGTCTCGGTAATGAAAAAGATTTATTAATCTTGGTAACCTAATCAACTAGTTGTGAGTAAAGTCATCCACAATTTCAGCTGCAAAAATAAAAGATCTTCAGCTCATTGTGTGCTCTTTGTGCACACTATTCCTGCCTGTACCCGCTGAGCAAGACTCAAGTAGGAAGGCAGGAACGATCGACTCACTCCACGAATTACAAAGCTCAATTTAAAGCATTTTGATTAGTAAGAGTTCAATTTTACTCATTCTTGTACAGAAGCTCTCTATTAAAGTTAAGCCAGACAAACATTGCATTTGTACTAGAAGTATTGCGCACATCCCACACGCTTATGCTGTTTGGTGTTAGGCAGAACGTTTCCAAGATCCAAGAACACACCATTGACATTCTGTAGGGCAGAAACTCAGCCCAGTCACGTCTTGCAAAGATTTAGGCATAACTTTTGATTCTAGTTTGTCTTTCAATGACCATATAGATTGCCCGACATCATCGTTTTTGTCGTCACTTTGCCAAACAAGTAGAGTTAAGCACTTATTTTCTAAAGATATACTATCGTTAATATTGAACTCTCTTATTTTTAGCAAATTGTTCTATTTGTTCCACTATTTGGTCAGGGACTACTAATCAGAATATAAATAAGCTTCAGTTAATTCAGAATTTTGCAGCCCGTATCCTAACTGACACCAAGAAATTTGAACACATTACACCAGTACTAAAAGAACTTGGTTGGCTCCCTGTGCAAAAACAGCGTAAGGTTACGGATGCCACCATGGTATATAAATGCTTAGACAATTTAGCACCAACTTATTTTACCAGTAAACCGTCCAGTCGTGCTTTGCCGTACTTTAACTGCTCAGCGCTCCTTTTTTTACCATGGTGTTAAGACTTACAACTCACTTAGTGCCCAGCCCAAATTTCTAAGACCTTGAAGGAATTTAAGTGGAGGGCCAAAATTGAGGTGTTTAACAGTTAAGCAATAAGAATCTAGCCTAGCCTCATTAGTATAATTAGAATATTAGAACGTTCTAGATAGAACTACAAGTCATTCCAGTATATTCTACTAATATAGTTATTATTACACTAGTTCAACCTTCTTCTTCCTCTCTTTCTTCTTTTTCGTTTTTTCCACAGTTTCTGCTCAGTAAAGTAAAGTAAAGTAAAATAAAGTAAAGTAAAGTAAAGTAAAGTAAAGTAAAGTAAAGTAAAGTAAAGTAAAAGTAAAGTAAAGTAAAGTAAAAGTAAAGTAAAGTAAAGTAAGACCTTCGCATCAAACGTAAGATAAGGAAAAAAGCATCTTTTTTTGTCATTTAAAATTGACAGCTTTCACTGATAGACATTAAACGAAATGCTAGCTACTGAAACTGCTCTTCAAAACTATCTAACCAGAATACCCCATTTCATTCTACTGCTGTTCGTTTTTTCGTGGCTTTTAAAATTCTATCTCAAACAGTTTGATTATGGTAGTTGTTAGAGTACAGACATTAGTCGCTTTGTCAGGCAAGATATTAAAGTTAATTCTTCTGACATGCCAGTTTTTTAGTGGAGATAAACGATCAAAGTGAGCGACTGGAGATATCGAAATTGTTGCGGACGTATCAGGTCGTGCTAATCGAAGCGGGTCAATTGGCGACATGCGCAAGCTTAGCCTGTCACTTTATTTAACGTTTTTTTTGCCCACGAAATTAGCCACTTAATTTATTTAAAATTTTTAATGATATTAAGCCATTGCGTGTTTGTCGGAGGGGGAGGGGTGCGGTATGTTAGATGAAAGCTAACTTACTATTTCACGAACATATTAATTGATTTTTTAATTTTTAAATAGTGTACTGTGCTGTATAGCAAAATCCCCCCCCCCCCCCCCCCCCCCCCCCTGCCCTGCATAGAAACGTCTGGATAAGCTGGAGGCATCCTGTGATGTATTTTTATATCGAGAAATGCCAAATAAATGTTGTCACCTCGCGTGATGTCAGGATCTAGGAAATCACCATGACACTAAAGCCAGTCGGTTACTTGGCCAACCAGAAGGATCTCTAGTCAATAATATAATCAAGTCACGACGGGAAAAATGATGTCACACCGAGTATATCAATGCCCCGGGGGAGTTTTATCGTAAAGGGGTCTATTCATGCAAGCCAATAATGACCCTCCTCTAATATGGAGCCCTAACGTACGCAGTTGGACGCGCTTGTCTGCATTCAGTATCGCATTCAATCAGCTCTTCATTAAACCTACGTCAATTCTTAGCAAATTAGCAGTAGCGAGAACGAAAAGCTGTCCATGTTTTTGAACGAGATTAAACGATTACACTTAAGATCGCCTTTGATTCCTATTTCAAAATTAATCCCAGTTGATAATGAAAGATGTGCATTAGCTAACGATACCTTTCATTGTGTCTAGTGCCAAATAAAACCTGGTAGTTCCAAGCAAAAAGTAGTCACCTCAAAGTGACCAGCTGTCGCTGACACTGAACAATCGGAAAGTTACCTCACGGCCACCACAGAGAGAACTGCTTCACCCACAGCGCCCGGTTCAACAAAGAGTGAATTGGAAGTAATTGAAAAATGTTATAGGTCATCACCTCGGGGAGATTTAAGGAGCCTAGAAGTTCATCTAAGCTAAAACACATGCAGGCTTAGAAGTTACTTTCCGGATTGCCGGAGATATGGTCTTCAATTTTGCACACGAGCAGGCAAGACCAAATTAAAGTGATTTCATGTTGCGCTGGATTTATTCTTGAAGCCCATAAACCCACGTGTCATCACGAAGAAGTAATAGAATTCTCTGCCAGCAAACGTGCTCGTTTTGGAACCACAGATACAAAAAGAAAAAAGACAAGCCCATTAAGAAAGCCATTCTTCAACAAGATTATTGTAATTACTAGTCTAATTTAACCGTAGCAAGAAATTCACCATTAACGGTAAGCCGACAAAGGAAGAAAAAAAGACCATTAACAAAACATTCTTTTCTATATATATATGCATATATATTTAATAGATTTTTAAAAGAATCGAGAAAAGAAGAGAAAATAATCATTCGAGCTCTAATGCAATTTCATTTAGATGCATCGTTTGGGGTCCATATATACTTAGAAAGAATGTATTGACGAGACCGTCACTATAGTAATCAAATCTTGGTTGACAGCCCGTAACTCTTACAGCACGAATTCATCTGTCTATGGTTTCAGTTATTTGTGTATATATCATCCACAGAGTTGACTGGAGTTTAGACGCTGGACCAGCTTGGAGAGGAACGATGGGAAGCCACGAACAGAACGTAACCGGCGCTATGTTGCCAGACTTTGAATCTCCGCTATACTCGAGACAGCCTTGGTATTGGATTGTGCGTTGTCTAATCGCTCTTGTAACGATCTTTGGCAATGGTTTCGTTATTTATCTCATTTCCGCGAAACAAGTTCTACGCGAACAAGCTTCTCCGAACTGGTTTGTCTTGTCCATGGCTGTAGCAGACTTTTGTGTTGGAGCTATCAATTTCCCTTTAAACATGCTTTTTGCTTTTACGCAAGCGGACGATGAAGAACTTCATTGGATCATTCTGGGGCTTTTCATGAATATTTTCCTCGACGCTTCAGTTACAAACCTATCGTTACTGACTCTAGATCGTTACTTGGCTGTTGTTCACCCGTTCACATACGAAACGTTCATGACTCCGTACCGAGCGTTTCTACTTATAGTCACCGCCTGGGGAGTCACAATTATTTTAGAGATTCCATATCTTGTGCTCGACCTCCAACAAGCAAGTGACGAAGCATACTTTGTGAATCTAATCATATACATGGTAATTTTCGCCTTTTTGCCCAGCTTTTTTATGATATACGCTTACGCTCGGATATTGTGTATAGCAAGAAGACATAAATACAAGATCAAGAAAGACAAGAAACAAATCATGTCGAACAATCCGTCGAGGAAGAGGATGGCACAGAGCGGGAATAAGAACGGCGCTCTGGTTACTGTAGGGACAATTGTTGGCATATTTCTCCTGTGCAACAGCGCTATGCAGTACCATTTGACATGTTTCATATCTCCAAGCTGTGAGATCACTTCGACATCTTTCTATGTCTTCCTGTTACTACGATATCTCAATTCAACTCCCAATTTCATTGTCTATGCTTTCATGAAAAAAGATTTTCGGAGGGAACTGAGGAAAAGTATCAGACGAAACTTTCGTTAATCTAAGTCTGTCGTGTGCCGAGCGCGCGTAGTAGATTACGAACGTATCTAGCTTTTTCATAGAAAAAATTCAATTTTCACGATTTTCGCACTCGAAATGTAACTATAAATAAGACATATATCAACATCTAAAAGGCGCTTAGCGTATATTTTTCTTCTTCTTCTTCTTCTTTTTTTCTGAGAAGGCACTAAGAGTATTATTTAACTAAAAAATCCGCAAATTCGTTTGATTTAATGGTAAAAATCAATAACCCCGTGAACTTCCTTAATCATTGACTTTGATATTGCTCAACCTTTGGATCTAAAATATCAAAACGACTAAATGATGAGGTAGTTTTTGCCTAGAAAATGTATTTTTTAACTGTCGAAACAGGTGAAGTTGAATATACTGTAGTCCAATAGCCTCGGGCAATCGCCAAGGATTATTCTCCATTTCTTCTTGAATCTCCTAACAGGTATAAGTAAGAATCTAGCTGTACAATCAAAACACCGGAGTCTCGAAAAAGCCTTCTCTTCGAAAAGAATGTCAATCACACTATTGATAAGTTAACATTAAAGCAGAGTAAATAAATCACTGAAGATTTTGACGGATTTCTTCAGCATGAAAGAAAGCGGCCCAAATACAGCCATCAGACGCAATAATTGAAAGCGAAAAGTTGTGAAAATCGTCACGTACTTAGCGGACTTAAGCGCCGAAATAAAATGTTAACCTTATGTACTTGGTTTGTGTGTGTGTGATTTGGGGCGTTTGTGGATGGTGGGGGAGGGTAGCGGGAGGGCGGGAAAGTGATGTGTGGTTTTGAAAAACAAACAAAAGATTAACCTCAACTACATACTTAGAACTAGGATACGAATTCCGGCTCCTCCTCAGAACGGAAAAGAAAAGAAAGAAAAAAAAGGAAAAAAAGTCCGCTCTCAGGGAAGCCCCTCAGACATGCTACCATTCTAATGAAAATGAAAAGAAAATATCTTTTGAAATACTACAGCAGTGCCAAATAATCACGTGACATATAAAACTAAGATACTTATTTTTTCCCGACCACCTACATTTCGATGTTAAAAATGTTGAATGCTCACCAAAAATAAAAATGACTATAAATCATTTCCTAGCGATCTAGATACATAAAGAATACAGAATACATAAAATGCAGTCATGGAGTGAAATTGAAAGGCAACAGCAAGTGAAATGACGAATGAATAAATTATGATTTTGTTTCTGTCAATGGTTGTTACGAACGCAGAACAAATCCCGAGTGATTCTCTTCCGTACATATATACACTTCCACCCATTAACCCAGTTGAATGTGATTGAATGTGACTATGGTCCAAAGGACGACCGATTCGATTATTCTAGTAAGATGGTCGTTACCAAGATATACTTAATATCAAGGTAAAGACAAGATGTTAGCCTCAAGCAATAATTCTATATATTAAAACTCGAAAATTCGAAAACTGTTTGGCAAAGGATAACTAACTAGGTGAGTTAAAGAAGGAAAGAAAGGAACAATGAATGAATGAATGAATGAACGAATGAAAAAGAGAGAGAGAGTGTGTTTTGGCCTGTCCTTTTATATTTCGTCACTTAATGTATTTTCTCCTTGAAGGGAGAAAATTAAAATTTCATGAAGTATAGTAGTTCTTGTTTCGTCTCTAAGAGAATCAATTTTAATCTTTCAATGATTAGAATGTGTTCTCGCGTACAAAAATGTAGAATTTATTACCTTTCCAAGGCTTTACTCAACTAAGTATGAAAAATAATTATGATCCTAGAGTTCTCCCGCTGAGGGATGTTGTGTTAACCCGTGCGCGTGTACTGATTTAAATAACTTTTTCATATATTTGTTCGTGGGGGCTGTCGTAATAAATATTTTAAATACCGCTAATTACGGTAATAAAACAGTATCAGATATGTTGGTCCTAATCTTTGGGGAAATTAATAATGAGTTAGGAAGCAAAACTAGTCATAATGCTTTTAGAAAATATGCACGCAGTCTAAACGTTTTTGATATACTAGATAATGTAGATGCAATACATGTTAAGGGACCGTTCATTTTTTATCGGGGGGGGGGGGGGGGGGGGGTTTGGGGGTTTTTGAAATTTTTGCTAAAAATTTTGTGTAGGCCCCTTTTATTCCATAAAATTTTCACTTGCCCCCCTCATTTTGTCCATGTTTTGCCTGCCCCCCTCCAACATATCATATTTTTTCTATGCCCCCCCTTTCATAGCCAAAGTTTTCAGGTGCCTCCCCCCACAAAACCGCCCTCCCCTCTCCCCGGATAAAAAATGAACGGTCCCTAATGTAACCACAAGTTCCTTTTCTTTTAACTTCTTTTTCTATTATGTTATAGTGTCCTCATTAAAACTAAGTTTAGGTAACATATGTATTTTTAAATACTCGGTTATTCTGAAGAATGCTTTGTGTTGTGTTTATCATGAGTGTTCTTTTGCTAAGGCAATTTGGTCTTGTTATCTGTGTTCTGGAAGAAATTATAAACATTAAAGCTTACTACGGAGTGACCTTAGAGAGTAGAATCTTGTTCCATGTTTAAGTGCTTGGCTTGAATTCGCGCTACAGAAACATTCGTAATTCTTAACTCCTTAATAGATAACCTCAAAAATAACTTAAATTTCTAATCAAATCCCAAGCCATTCTAACAGGCACAACTGTCAAAACACAGGAATTTTGATGTGGATCTTTAAATTAATAAACACCGCGCGCGGATAGTATACGAAATAAGATGGAGAGTAGAGGATAGATAGTAGAATTCTTATTTCTTCTGTTCTGCGTATATAGCTAATTCAATTAACGTTGTCGTTGAAAAAAGCCTAAAGCCTAAAGCTTTGAGAGCGGAGTCAAGAATTTTTTTTTTTTACACCGTGACATTATTACAATAAGAATCTCACTGTATGCTTGCAAATTCTAAAACTTGGATACATATTTTAATATTAAATTTCCTTAATTTCTTAGTAGCCTACAGCGAAGTTTATTAGTAAACAAACAATAGTTGAAAGGCTTTAGCCTTTAGGCTTTTTTCAACGACAACGTTAACTGAAATAGCTATATACTTATTTCGCAAGTCGAGTATATCTTATCAAACTGTCGAAGAATTCATAATCTAAGACTGCCGAGTTCGTTTTCCGCCTTCATTCCAGCAATTGATGTTGATCATATCTGTAAAACAATTGGCTGAGTCAAGTGTATTCTGTATCTAAGGAGCAAGAGCAGCTAGGAGTGTCAGGGGTGCTTTACCGCTACGTACTTAGGAATACTGATAACACTGGAAGAAATTAAAATGTCTCTGTGAAGAACAATAGCTAGTGTCGCCTATGCTACGGGTAGTTGACTATTGCAAAACGAGGGGTAGTCATTCTGTTCCCGCGAGTATGTGTCAACTGTATAAAAACACACTAAGTACCGTGTCGACCGTGAACTGGGTTTGTTCTCTTTCTTTGACCGTCTCTCTCCATAGCCCTCTTTCTCTTTCTCGCCCGCGCGCAGATTGCTTCATTCGTTACTAAGTCCTATCGCGTCTCATCCAATAGACAATAAACAATTGAAGTTTATTCTCCTGAGAATCGAAATTGATTGTTTTGTCCTCCAAATTGAACTGCTTTGGGAACTGATGCAAGGGATCCACGTCTATACCTGTGATAATGTAAACACCCATCTTTAATTAAGAATAGAAAATTAAAGAAGAGAATAAAATTGGATAAAAAAGGGAAAAATTCGAGATAGGAAGCCGGATTGTTGATATAATTTCGAAAAGAATGATAGGAAGGAAGGACTAACGATGCCGAATAATGAAACATAGAGAGAGAGACAGACAGAAAGAAAGAAAACGAAAGAACGAGAGGAGAAGAAGAAGAAGAAGAAGAAGAAGAAGAAGAAGAAGAAGAAGAAGAAGAAGAAGAAGAAGAAGAAGAAGAA
>JAAAQI020153689.1:0-10459 GCA_011800005.2 Stichodactyla mertensii | reverse complement strand
TCTCTGTCGCTATATAACAAAACACTTAATGTCCGATCCCTCGGGAAGCAGTTAGTTTTGTTTTCCCTCAAGTCTTGCATCAAGCCTCTCGGGAAAACAAAACTAACTGTTTCCCTGGAGATCAGGCATTAAGTGTATAATATGTTCGTTGAGATCTCTAAAAAGCCAGAAGTTGCCTCTGGATAGCATTTTCATGTCGCCAAAGCTGTCTTTCGCCTCTTCCACCAAACCATGACACTGTATTGCATCCTGTAAATGCATGAAATCCTAGAAGAGTGCGAGACCTAGTACGTAGGACCAAGGCTGTTTGCTATCTCATGTAACGTGATGTATTACATGTTCTTTCCTGTTCCAAAAGCAGCCCATAAATTAATATCAGATAGTTTGTGTAGAAAAGCCAATGCGATGGTGATAACATTCACATCCACCATTTCTTCTCTTAGCTGTCTTGCAATTCCATTGGGTACTGCATCTGCTAAATGAAGAATTATTCACTTGTATCAGCCATGTGTTTGTATGGTTCAATGTCACTGGAACTCTGTGCTTGTGAACTGCAACTAACTTGTTTGCCATTTGCTGTTATCAAAACCTTCCTGTCTTCTGATACTCTCTCAACAACAATACTTGCCAGATCAGTCTGAATAGTTCTCTCTTGTTGTCATCATCATGGAAGAGTTTTGCCAGTTTCCAGGAACTTTTGTGTTGTCTGCAACTCTTCTATGGATCCCAGTTCCTCTTTCTGCTCTTGCTGTTGCCTTTAAACTTTTCTGAAAGTACTCATCCCAAATAAGATTGCATTTGTTTACCTGCTTGATGCAGTGAGTTTCTGACATATGGCAGAAAATAAACATGGGTAGCATATCCTCCAATTAATTAAAAGTAGTTGATGAAACATGGGTAGCATATTCTCCAATTAATTAAAAGTAGTTGATGAAACATGGGTAGCATATTCTCCAATTAATTAAAAGTAGTTGATGAAACTGGCTTCAGCAGCACCATTGATAATAATAACATCAATAGCAGGATGTTTTGAGATTGACTCATAAAGGCATTCAAAGCAATCTACTATAAAACCTGACTTTTCAGAAAATAAATATAAAATATAAATGGTGCTCAGCATTTATTTTTCACGTTTTGACTTCTATTGTTTGTATATTGATCTAATGTGGTGTATATTCATTCAACAAATTAAAACACTCAGATATACAAAATATAATAAAAAGCTTGCCTAGAGCTGATTCTTAGTGTTTTCTAAGTCTTTGGAGATGAAAAAACTGACTGCAAGGTCTTTTTACCATCACTTGTGGTTATGACTGAATCCACTTCTGGTTTGGTTTTTATTGTGGTTCAAAATGAAGCTCTCTGATGTGGGTTGACCGACTTTGGATTTGTTTAAAACACTAAACTACAAATGGTTCTGCTAAAAATCAGACATAATCCACCTAACTAAATTTCATCTCAATTTGGAAAAAAGACAGACAGCAAACTAACTAAGAATGATTTTCTGTGTAAATATAATATCAAAAAGAAAATTACATGCATGATGATGTCTTGTTAAAACTACAGGACTGGTATATTTCACTCTTTTGCAGAACACCAACTCATGGAATTTATATTGTTTTCACCATTCAAAGATAAACTTCATATCTTGGTGCCCCCATGTGATATTATCTTTTTACCTTAAGTTTGGTAGGTTTTGTACGACATTAGCAAGAATATTCAAACTACTGTCTGTAAGACAGTTATTCCACAATCTGAAATACAAAAGAGAAACTCCGACTCAGATTCATATTGGACTTTTAAATTATCAATTACATTTGACTGCTTATTTCTTTAAAAAACAGCAATTAAAATCAAATTAAGGACTTACTCAATTTTAGCAAGTTTGTCAAGTGGTGGTAGAGTTACAGTGAGAATCTCAAGAATTCTGTCATCTATTTTCCATCCTACAAAACAGAATGAAATGACAAGAAAAAAGATGTAATATTATTGACGTAATAAATTGAATAGGACAGATTGATAATAATGGATATTTGAAAGGGTAGGATAGATAAATCAGTGAATGGAAAGATGGATGGATAAATCAATAAGTAACTGAATGAATGAATAGGATACACGTAGATGGAAAGATAAATAAAATAGAATTGAATAACCTTGGCAGTGAAAGATAATTAACTTAAGCAGTTATTAAAATTAAAGTATCTCTGCAGAAAAAATTCTGAAACTCCAACTGGATTTCAACATGACCTCTGTGATACTGGTGTGATGCTCTACCAACTGAGCTATGAAGCCTCCTTGAGAGCAGGTCAATAGAGTTCTACATGTGCTGTCATCATGGGTCATTCAATTCTATTTCATTTCAGTCTGCAGTTCAATTCTTAAATTTCTGTGGAAAGGGATGGCTAGATGGAAGGACTGGTGGATAAATGGAAGGAAAGATGAATAAGTAAGTAATTTATTATTTGATTAGGTGATTACATGTAGCTAGATGGACAAATGGCTGGATACACGAATGAATGGATGAATGTAGGGATGAAAAGAAGGTAGGTAGATAAATGAATGGAAAAATGGGTAAATGGATGCAAGGTTGAAGAGCAATATGGCTAAATGGCTAGATGGAAGGATGGGTAGAATAATGAATGAATGAATAAATGGATGGATGGATGGATGGCTTCAGGGATGAAAGGATGTCTGGTAGATGGAAGAATGGACTGAACAATGGAGTTAATTATTAGTCATATCTGGCTACATCCATGCAACTTGAGTGTGAGTGTTGACAGGATAAAATACTTTATTATATCCACATCCACTGGATATGAGCAAGTGCACACTCTGATTGGTTCCTCTACTACTAGGATATCAGCTCATATCCAGTGAGTAGAGAAGGAAAAAAAATGGCGGAGCATTTTGCCGACGTTATTTCGTTTTTTAAACTTGAAAATAATTAAAATTCTGCATTTCTCACAATACAGTGGATGTGGATGTAATAAAACAATCATTCCACTCAATCTCATCATACATGGCTAATAGCCGACTTGGTGCTGTGTGCCTCGTAGGCTATGAGCTCATGTATGACTCGATTTTGTGGAATAATTGTTAAATACCTCTGATGTAAATCTCCTTGATGTTAGTCTTACTCCCTTCTTCCTCTACCTCCACTTCAACCCTGGGTTTGAAGTAGTTATACTTTTCTTTGACAGTGTACGTTGTTGGTGATGGTTCTTCTGGTTCTCCTGATGAAGCAGTTTCATCTGGTTTGACAGACTCTTCCTTAACTAGATAAGAATAGCAGAAGCCATAGGTATCTTAGTATTTATGGTAATAGTGGCTTGTGCATGGCATTGAGGCTAAATATTGCACTATCTTTGTCCAGTGAGTTTTCCCTGGAAGGGGGTGGGGGGTGGGGGAACTCCCTTGAAAAGTGGGTAGGGTGCTCAACAGTCAGTTTTGAAAATGACCCTAAAAGGTACGCATAAATTAACTGAGATGCTGGTTTCAGATCCTACATGTACATGTACAAGTACATGTACGACCACATTTAATCATTTTTTTAAATTCAAAATTTATATTCTTATATGACGTTTGATATTTTTCAAAACAAACAAATCTGACCCTAAAAGGTATGGAGTCAGTTAGGAGTCAGCTGGAGACACTAAAAGGTCTGTCAAGCACCCCTAACCCACTATTCAAGGGAGCCCCCCCCCGGGAGTTTTCTTGTCCAGTGAGCTTTCTAGGAGCATTATAATTATATACTGGAAGATATTGCTGTTAAAAATTTAGTTTCCCTGCATATTAAACTCTCTAATATTTAGCTCTCTCTTTATGAATTTTCAAGTGCACAAGTAATTTGTGTGCATGAATTAGTGGTTTTGGACCATATTTCCCTAATGACAAAAATAGTTGGTAAAATATAAAATTTTATGCCAAATCCCTTCAAATTGGAACAGAATGCACTCCAGTACATAGGGTCTCAAATGATGTTAATTTTATTCTGATCTGATTATCATTTATATTTTAATATTTTTTTGGAAATCTTGTATTGCAATTTTCATGTAGACTAGGAATATGCAAATTATCTAGAGTGGCCCATAAGTTTAGATTTTTCAATTTTTGAGATTAAACTAAGTCCTAAAATTTTGTTTTGGATATTTGTAGTAGAGACATTGACCTTTTATCACATTATTGTTTTAGAATGCTAGGCCATGTACCAGTGAGAAATTCTAACCACTGAATTTGGTCATTTTTAAGCATTCAAGAATGTTCAAAAAAGCTAAAAAGCTATTTGGGCCCCTCTATAAAAAACGCTCATAAAATTGCCAAACTAAATGGTCGCCGTACACCATGAAAAATTTTTTTGTGAGCCTTAAGAGTATTTTTTACATGGATATGTATATTTTGACAAAGTTTGGAAAAAAAATTGAATTTTTTCATCTCCATGCTTCAGGCGATATTTACACACAGCCACTCTTAAATTGATACTCTTTTCACATACCAAGTCCCTTATCACCTTTTCCAGTAACTTGTGCATTTTCTGGTGGGGTGGGGGTTGGTGTTGGTGGACGGTGAGGGCGTGGCACCACCTGCATAGTTGGAAAGCCTGCACGGATAGCTAACTCACAGAAATCTGCTTCAAAGTTACCCATAGGTGTGTATGGCTCTGAGGAACAAACAAACAAACAAACAAACAAACAAAAAAAAACTGTCATGAGATTGAATATGCCTTAATTTATACTTGATGTGCTCAACAGAATAGATTTGGGTATGACAATAAATGAATGAACCAATGAATGAATAAATAAATGACTGACTGAATGGATAAATGGATGAAAGAATTAGTAGAAGGAAGAATGGACTGAAGAATGAGGCTAGTAAATAGTCATATCTGACTATATCTACTGTACATGTAAGTTGAGTGTGAGTATTGACAGGATAAAATTGAATGAATGAGCAGATGAAAGAATAAATAAGTGAATAAGACTATGTCATACAACTGATAAAAATATTAAGTAAAAAGAAAAAGCAAAAAAGGTAAAGTACTGATAGAAAAAAATATGACTACAAGAGATTTATCCTATTTGTTCAATCCCATCTAACCTTCATCTAGGTTTATACTCGCATGGGAAGCATCCTCAAACAAACTGCTCTCCTCTTCTCTAGATTCTCTGATGGTCTCCATTATTAAATATGTATGAATAACTAATTACAATATAAATCACATAAAACCTGGTACTGTATGTCTAAGGACAGTATATATTTTATTGAATATTAATTTTCTTATTGCTTTTTAAAGTTAACTAGTTGTATATACCCTATTAAGTATTGTTAACAGTTTAATATAATAAAGCAAAACTTTTTTTTGTCAAAAACAATGAAATTGTGTATGTCTCAGAATCTTACTCTTGCCAGTGTTACTAGGACAACACATAAAACTCATGACAATATCCAAAATCAAAATAACTCAAAATCAAAATATTTATAATAGCTTAAGATACAATGTATGATAAAATGAAATTGATTAACAAGGTCAGGAAAACAATTCTTTAGCAAAAGCAAATTTTGTGATATAAGTTACAATATGGCAGTTTTCTCATTCCTTGTGTTCCTTTAGTGTTTGTTAATTTAATACATGTAATCTATCATTAGGTGTTAGGCACTAGGGAGTATTCAGATACTATTTTCCTTGTAATTGCAGTTTACACTAATTTCTGTTGTGTAATGAATAATATACAAATTAAATGATGGCGCAAGAATACAAATATCATAACAATTTTGCTTGTCTAGTACCAAAATTTAAGATCAAAAGTTTTAAAAGTCCTATTACGTCAGCAAAAATCTAATCTTATAAGTTAAATTAGCTGGTTACTAACTGAGAAAATATTAAGAGAACTGAAGTCTGGCTTTTGTAATAAAGTACTGTTGTAACTAAAGACTGATTGGGACTAAGACCACATGGCAATTGTTTTTGGAAAATTGAGTTGCCTTTGTACTTGAGTTGGTTGGTGTAGCTTGGAAGGATGAGCAAATTTGAATATCAAACACAATGCCATCAAAAAAAAAAAGAAATCAAAAGAATTTGCTAATAAAAGAATTAGGCTTTGTATGACAAAAAAATCCTATAATTAGAATACTTTTCTTTGTGAAAAGAGAAAGCTATTTGTCATTTTATTGATGGCTTAATGCAGCTTAATTTGATCATATCCAAGCCTATTAGTTAATAATTTGATTATATTCATATTGTTTATCTATTAATAAATTATAATCACACACACACAAAACTTTTTCTGCACAAAAGATTTATTATTTATAGCTAATAAATAAGATATTGTGTTTATATGGTCCTGAAAATGTCCCTTGTTCAAAACCACCGAGCGAGTTACGTTCAACAAGAAACTTGTCTACTGTAATTAATTGTAATGCCTTGTCTGGATATTTAATTCTAAGGGACTTAGCATCAACTTAGCAGGGGGGAGTGGGTTGAAAATAAGGGTAGAGTCATCGTTTTTGAATCATAGATAATCCATAGGAATATTTGGGAGTCCATGCTATAAATTGAATCATTTGCATGTTAAAAAATGTGTAACAACGGTCTATCATTTTATAATTGCTCTAGCCTGCTTTGCATAAACTGGTTTACAATGCCTGTGCACACTTGCGGAATAACAGAATGTAAGGTTTGTTGATCACTTTGATATCTTTTTGACCTCTATAACTACAATTCTGGAATATTAATTAACTAGCTCCACATCATTCAGTAACCTCATTTGTAATCAAGCAATACAATATCAGAAGTCTATGACTTAAGGTGATTCCCTTGAAAGAAAGTTTGCCAAATAATAACTTTTTCCTGAAAATTTGCATGGACATTAATTATGCAGTGGACATTTAAAAACTGTTAAAAAAAAGAAGGGGTCACCATTCTTGTTTTCACACTTAGATGCTCTTCAAATATATCAATTTATAGGTTTTATAGCAAAATGTGGTAGCAACCAGAAGTCATAATCAAAAGCCTTAGTTTATTCTTGGTTTAAAGTGCCTCCTTACAACAAAAGCTTTACTAATTAAGCTATACTAGTAAATCTATCAAAGTAATTCAACAACTATGATTGTTGAAATATTGGTGAAACACACAAGGATGTTTGCATTGAGCGTCCAGAAATCGCATGCTTCAATTAAGTATTCCTATCAAAATATCTGAAAATTTATCCAACAAACTTTCCTTGATATTTTGATATATGGTACACAGTGCTGAGTTTATCAAAAATCTCAAATAAAAAATGCGGGTCACCATTCCCGTTTTTGACTTATTTTGAAGAAAAAAAAAACATCACAAAATGGTCAAAAACCCACAATTTTCCATGGGGAGACTCAGGGGAGTGATAAGCTTGAACATACAAATTGAAGTTGATCACAGTGGTGTGCATAGTAGACCATATGTAATGCAAAACAAGGGAATTACCTTGTGTCTAGTCAGTAAACTATATACATGTAGGGTTTGGAGTGAATTTCCAGTTCATCTCATTTGCTATCAGCCACCATCTCTGTTGACTTTTGTCAGGTTGATTTTATTGTTTATAGTCAACTTGTAGTTCAAGTTTACCTAGTCCATAAGACCCACTAGTAGGTTCAGCATTGAATAGGAGCATTGTTTTGATACTGTATATCTGTTCACTAATAGGCCCATGCAAATTCCTCACCTAACATTGCTGGTCAACAGAATCAATAATTTTTACATACCCATAGACATTATGTAATTAATGGAATATTGAAAGTAAAATAACAAAAATTCAATACTCTGAGTATCTCTGTCAAGTAACATGAAACTGTGGGACTTATGTGGCTTTTATAAAAAGTCTAGAGTTGGAGAAGATCCAGAAAAAATGGCAAAACTTTTGAGACTCTGGTAAATTTTGCAAAACTCTTCAAAAACGTAGTACCATTTATCACTCCTGATATTGAGTTTAAAGTACTTAAGCATTAGAAGGCTGAAATTTTAAGATGATGATGAATAGTTACCTGCATTTACAATACAGAAAACAGACACATTGGCTGAATTATGCGCAACATTTTTGCAATTGAATTTTTCATAATGGTTGGAAATAATACAGCAAATTTCTGTGGCAAACTGTAGCTGTATTATGGACCATATGTGACTATGCATTGTGATTGGATGATTCAGATAAAAACAATGGATAGCCACTTCAGTTACAGCATGTTATATGTACTGTGTATGTTCTAATTATCTGGACCTGCATGTCCATTAATATGTGAAAACCATTCTAATTAAGAAAATTCCAATAATAATGACTAAAGTTTGACACAAGTTAGTGTTCAGTATTTGTGAAACAAGTTTGATATGGGCTTTAATCACACAGTAGCCATGTTTATTCCCATGAAAGTAAATCACCTTTGTTTGAAACATTCCGAAATGCCTCAAAGGAAGGGCAAAGGGACCCAAGGGATTCAAAAACTATTGTTTCAACCACAATATGGCTGCCGCATGATTAAAGAGAATTGAAGCTTATCTGAAATGCATTCAGTTGATTAACAGGCCAGTTTTGACTTCCAAAATATGCTAACATTTATCTCTGTCAATAATTTAAGACACAGTTTGATGCAATAGCCAGAAAAGTATTTCTCAAAATCACTAATGCTGTAATATTTAATACTTTTACCTTTAGATAGTTTTTAAATAATTTTTGAATGGTTCTTGCATCTTTTACTGTCTAGTAATTAGGTTTTTTTATCAGACACAGAAAAATACAGTACCTCCAAATATTGTAATAGGACCTTGGATAAAGATTTCTGGAGTTTCCAGCACTACTGAGGCACTGGTAGAGCTCCTAGATTCTGGTCTTTCGCTCTTCTTGATTGCCTTCTTCATCTTGGAAACCGATTTTAATGTAGCAAACATCATAAAGGTAAGCTTAAAATCTAATTGCAGATGTCTCTCTGTAAATAAATACTGCGCCAGAGCAAAGATAAAGGTTCCTTGAACAGTAAACTTAGCAATTTTGGAATGAAAACTACCGGTAAGTGTACAAAATGTAAAAAAAGATCTGTCAGGTCCCTACATATAAACACTTAAAACAAAGAAAACTAATCAAACAGGTTATCCAGTTGACAATTCTTTAAGGGTGTAGATATCGGAAAAGACAAAGAAAAACCCTTCTTTTGAGCACAAGGAATCAGCTGAAGTTTGGACAGGAAATTTGAAATCCAGGCGGTAAAAAGTTCTGAAAAAATTCTTAAAAACAGACAATAACGAAAAAATATACCCTACGGAATTAAATAATAGGGTAGGAAATTTTCCGCAGGCATTAAGGAATAATCTAGTGGCTCATTTTACTTTTCTATAGGAATACATAAAACTAGTTTTTGTCTTTAATTTGGAGAACATTTCAAATTTGTGTGCCAAATGTAAACAAGAAGTGCATTTAGTTTAGCCTTAAAGATGTGTAAACAATTCAATTCTAAGGAAAATTAACATGCATAAATGTTTCTATAGTCAATAAATAATACTTAAGAAGGATTTTCGATACAAAAAATAAGATATAAAGCGTGTCAAACCACGAGGAAAATGGTCAAAAATATACAAAATTCCTCACCAAGATTTTGGGCTACTTCGACATTTTTTGCTGGTTCAACGGGCGTTTTATCACCAGAATGTTTATCCGCCGAAGCACTTCCCTTGTCTGACTTATCTCCAGCGGTTTTTTTAGCCATTTTGTTAAAGAAAATACGTTTTTATTTAAAAAATACGAAGCTAACATTTTCTTTAACTTCCACCCGCCATTTTGGACATGTTGCTCAGATGTCTCCATGACGATTAACACGTGCAAAACTAACCAATCAAATCGCACAGTATATTTTCCCGCTTGGACCGTGGGGGGTGTCCGGTGCACCTAGGGACACCACCCCTGAATCCGCCCCTGTTGATTGCTTTTGAAGATATTTTAGATTAAAGATTATCATCAATTTGTGCTTTTTTGTAGGATTACCTCAAAAGTATCGTAACAAAGGATTGGCCAAGCAGACGGTTTGCGCTCTACTGCCGCAAACCTGGAGAATCTAAGTTAAGGAAAAGTCTGCGTGGTTTGAAAGGATTCCGCCCAGGATCTAATGAAATGCTATAGTAAATTCACCAATAAAATGAATGAATTAATTACTTTTACATAGTGGGATAGAGATTCGCTATATATTTGTTGGTTTCCAACTTCGCCTGTCACTTTGGAACCTTAGGGACCGTTCATTATTTATCAGAAAGGAGGGGGGGCTTGGTGAGAAATTGGGGGGTCTCGAAATTTTTAGCACCGCTAAGTGGGGTTCTGAATTTTTTAAGGCTATAAAAGGGAGGGAGAAAATATATTTTTATGTTTAATCAAGGAGGGGCGTGAAAAATGAGCAATCACTTTGGGAGGGTGCACGAAAAAAATCCAGCATTTTAAGAATTTCTCACCAA
>JAAAQI020153678.1:0-10461 GCA_011800005.2 Stichodactyla mertensii | reverse complement strand
TCAATGAATTGAGAAAATATTTTGTCTTCACATGAAAGAGCATCAGCAAATTAGTAAATGTGCACAGTTTCAAAGAAGAGTGGTAAATCCTTGCAGAGTTATAAGCATTTAAAATGTGCCAAAAACATCAAAATGAGGCTGGTCAGGCCTTGGCTGTGTTTCACATGCAAATCCTTCTTAATTCAAATTGCTGTAACTTCCCAGGTTTTTTAGCTCAGACCCTGAAATTTGGTTTATTTACTAATATTCTCATGCTCTTTTGAAGGCTGCTTGCTATGACTTTAGCAGATGAGCAGAAAGAAGTATTCATTCATGGCTTTTCGCATAGGGTCAATGATTACAGTTTTCAATCTTTTTGTCTTCAGATCTTGCTTGCATGGGTGAAATCTTAAAGAATTGTGTGGGTATAATCCTGGTAGATGAAGTTGAAGGTTGTGAGCCTTCATATCTGAATTTTACATGATATAAAATGTATAAAAATATGAATCCAAATTAATAAATGGACACTAGCGAGTAAACTAGTATAGACTGGCATCATTGTTATAGTGCAAATTAATAGTTCACTTCAGATATTTTGGACATTTTGGTTGTGATCACACACAACACAAAATCTGGATCAAGACTCAAGGGAAACAAAGAAAAAATGATTGTATCATATGTTTCCCCAGAGCCTCATCAATTCAGAATTTATTGTGTGTGATCAATCAACCAAAATACCTTAAGTGGGACATAGAATTCATTATCATCTATTCATCTCATTTTCAGTCTTTTCCATTATGATACTTTAGAAGTCTGCTTCCTTTCAGGGGTTTTAATGTAAAATTTATTTTTCAAATTTCTTTTGTATAAGTACAAAATAGCTTGTAATCTTATGAGGCATAATTATTTTGATACATGAAAATGATACATTGCTAATTACTCTTGATATAAGCAAAATGAATATCATGTTTTTATATCTAATTAGATATCAATGAAATATCAGGATTTATCATGTTTCTAAAACTTTGTGCACTAGCTGTAAAGGGTCCGCTGTAAAGATATTTTTGTCCTTCACGTGACAGTATCACTTTTGCCATGACAACCCTCTTTTCAACCAATCACAAGTAGCCTGGAAATTCTTCCTTGGTCCTGGATATTTCATCAATATTTATGAAATAGACAGACTGTTACTCATGAGAGATATCACCACAAATTCATACACACAAAAGCATATTTGTCAATTTGCTCAAGCATTATTGTAATGAATGGAAACTAGCGAGTAAACTAGTATAGGCTGCGTCATTATTGTAATGATGTAAGTTAAATATTCAGTTCATTCAAAATGGGTAGTTTATTTAGTGTCAAGGACCCTCCCCAATGAGCTACATACCCATCAAGTTCAAGTTCAAGTTAATTTTTACCAAACTTTCAACTAATAAAATCAAAGAGGCTTATTGGGAGAAACCTTCAAACATGTCAAACATGTTAATCTCAAATTGTTATTATAATTCACACACTTTTTCCTTTGCAACACTAATATTTATACTCTTGCTCTGAATTTAATCTTTACCCTGATGATGGCAGCAGAACTACTGAAGCATGTCTGTAAAAATTAAAATAATTGTGTTGCTTATGAAAATATTGACCAACTTTCTGCTTTCAAGACTCCCTAAGTGCTCCCTTCATATGGTTTAAAACAAAGACTAGTACTCATATCTGTGCAAAACTGTACTATTCTGGTACAAAAATATTCAAATAAAATACATATATTAAAAAATATGCAAATAAAATACATGTATATTAAGCAATAATTATTGGATGTTGTTGTCAGAGCATGATATTATAAATTATCAAGACTGAGGTCTGTGTTATCTGCCAAAGCCATATATATAGGCAGAGGCAGATAACAGACTCAAGCCCTTGATAATTTACAAGATCATGTGAAAACTGAATTCAATAATTGTTTAACATTTTGAAATTCAGGAAATTCTTAACTTGTACATTTATGAACCTATTTTTATGCACGTGTCTAACACTTGGACTTTGGCTCAACATGATATTAAATCCCATATATCACGAGTAGCTGTAGGTTCTCAGCCAGTCCAAATCAAGATAGTGAGTAAAATGTATAATAATATTTATTGTGCACATATACTACCCTGCAGTGTGCTTGTCAATATCAAGTTTCATTATAGATTTTGATGGAATATCAGGATTTCTCCTGTTTCAAAAGCTTTATACATAGTGGAGATTTTTTTCTCACACATGTGAGGATATCACTGTTGCCATGACTACCCTCACATCAAACAATCACAAAATGGCCTTTAAATTCTTCCTTGACCCTGGATATTATATTATATTTGTATTGAATGAAGGTGAAAGAGAAAATTTGTGCCCTGAGTGGGACTTGAACCCACAGCCTTGGTATTCTAGTCCGATGTGTTACCACCTACACCATCAGGACAACCATGCTGGCAACGCAGCCGTTTAATGGTGGTATTATTGTGGTACTGCGGGTCGTCCCAGGCTTTTCTCTTTTGGAGTTATATCAGGGTTAGGGAAGCCCATAACTTCACAACTGATATAACTCCAAAAGAGAAAAGCCTGGGACGACCCGCAGTACCACAATAACACCATTAAACGGCTGCGTTGCTGGTGTGGTTGTCCTGATGGTGTAGGTGGTAACACATCGGACTAGAATACTGAGGCGGTGGGTTCAATCCCACTCAGGGCAAAAATTTTCTCTTTCACCTTAGTTTATTCAATACATTTCATTAAATTGTTATTATCAGGGTATAGGTTTCTTTCATATATACAATTATATATACATATTTATAAAATAAGCAGAACATTATGTTGCCGCTTGGGGACACATTTTATCTTCTGGTGCTCATGTCTTGTGAAAAGCTCATCAATTTATACGTACACTTGACGAATGATAAAATTTGTATCATAAATCAAACTTAAAGCTACAAGCAAACAGACTTGATAAATAATTGTAAGAGAATATCAGGTTTAATTTAGTAAAAACTGAAAATTTGAAGGCAATTTGTTGCTAAATTGTACAGTAAATGTGTGCAGGGTTCATAATATTATTGCCACCTAGTGAACCATTACTGCAAGATTTGGCTGTTTTCAAAGCCCTATATTTCTGAAATTATTATTTAATTTTCTGAAATTCCTAAATATGACATCTTTTGATTTATTGATTTAAAAATTATGCTTATGAGAAAAAATATAAACAAAGATGCCCCTATAAAAAAATTGATAAGAATTAAGGCACATCAACCTGCTTCAATGCGATCAATCCTCTATTTGAACAGCAGCGTTTGATTGGCGATAGTAATTCTTGATCATTTCCACAACATCTTTTCTTTCCAGCTCATTGAGGATTGAGACAAGTTCAGTAAGTGTAAAGTCTGGTTGACTTCCTCCAAGCTTAATGAACAGTTGTTCACCTTGATTTGTACCAATCTTTTGGCCATCAAGATCAATTACATCCAAATCAAAACTGGATAATTTCCTTAGCTCTCCAATCTTCCTCCAGCCTTCCAGAACCGTGGATACGTCACTTATTTTAACAGCAATTCTTGAACGTAAGCCAGCTAATGGAATATCTTGGAGACGAAGATTGGCAGGCCAAAGGTCTATGAAATAATTCAAGAAAGTTGAAACAATCCACAGTGAAATTAAGTGCATTTGAAATAGAGAAAGTAAATAATAGGTTTAAAGAAGCAGTTTTAATCTGAGAATATGCTAATATGAAAAATGTAAAGTTCAAAAGGTTTATTATCAATTATAATGTGCCTGAATGTAATTTAGGCGAAGTTAAAAATCGAGTCCATGCTTGCGCCAGCGGTCTCTTTCATCTGTCTATCCTTGGGGGTCCCCCGTGGTTGGCAGGGCACTCTGCCATGCAGTCCAGTGTTGGCATACAAAGCTATTCGCTTTGGCTTCAGTTGCTTGGCGAAGCTTTTGCTCCCACCCTCCCGCCTCTGGGTAGGGTAGTTTTTGCATGGGTAAGTATTTCCACTGTTATCAGTGTGATGGGTATCGGGTGGGTACTGTGGTCCGGTTGCCATGGTTACCTTAAGGTGTGCGTGGTTGGGTGTCCACGCATGCCAGCCCCGGTACCTATAACCGCCAAAACATCAATTCATGATGAGTTTTTAAACACAGGAAATTTTTTTGTTTCCCAAATTGGGAAAATGCTACCAAATCCAATAATGGGACATGAATATCCCAATATTCCTTGAACATTTATTCCATTTTTTAGGGAAATTGTGTTTCTAATACTGGCTGGGTTTGGAAGCATTTACCCAATTTGGGAACCGAAAACATTTTCCTGTGTAAGGTGGATTCTGGGTAAACAAATAATATCTATGGAATCATAATGACTGTCCAACATTGCTTTCTCCAACTGTTACATTATGCCCTGCCCTATGGGTAATACGCAGGCCTCATAACCAGAAACCCCCATCCTTTAACCTTCATTCTAGGATTTAATGTCTTATATCTTAAGTTTTTTGACTCGTGGATACTCCGGAGGAGTATAGCTGTGAGTTATAGCTGGGACTTTTCATTTGCATTAAATTCTGTGTAACAATAGGTATTGTTTAAAATCCTCCAGCCTGATTTGCACGCTTGAACAATATAAACCAGTTCTAGCCGGTTTAGCTAGTGAGTCCTTGTGCAACAATGAAAACAAGTTCTAACAGGTTACATTGCTAGTGGACCTTGTGCAGAAAGTTCGATGTTAGGTGAGTGATACTGTATGAATAGACCTATATAACGTGTTGCTATGTATGTTTCAACCCAATTCAAATCTTTTGGGAATAAGATTCTTTTGTAGTTGCATAGCATATTGTATTGTTTACCATTTTACGGGGAACTCTTTTTCCTGTCGTTTTGCCGTTTACACAATCTTAACTTGGATTGTTTGTTGAAAATTGTTTTTATTATTGTCTGCTTGTGTTCATGTATCATTTGCTCGAAAATAAAAAGAACTGTTGATTTGTTTTGCTCATAGTCTAGACTTAAAAGTTTTGCTTTTTGGCTTGTGTGCTGTATCCGTGAGTCCTCTTACTGAGACCTTTGATTCAATTTGGTGTATACTTAAAAGCTAGACACTTTACTTGCACATAAAGTGGTTTTTGTATGAATAGAAATCATGATTATGGCAAATTTGTACATGGAGGTAGCCAGGATTTTGCCCATTTTCAGAACATCAGTGAGTCACATGAACTTATCGTGTGACTATACTTAGGTGTTTAGGTTTCTATAACAGATTGATGTACAGCCACCAAGTGAAATGATGGATTCAGCACCTTGTGCAGCATTAGCTCACACAGATTTGTTACTTAAGATCAACAGGATAGGGAGGGAGGGCCATGACCTCCTTGGCCCCCTGGCTATGCCCCTGTACGTGTACTGTAACTTCACACCCTGATTGAATGTAAGTATGCTTCCCTGAACTCTTATGAAACAGTATATAGGCATCCAATGCAGTATACAATATGCATTTCGTTTTGAATATATATAATTGTCATTTCAATCACCAACCAAAAATCTATTGGATCATCCAGCAAAAATAATGAGACAAAACTCATTGGCAAAATGGTAGTGGCCCATTCATTATAACATCACAACACCAATGAACATTATATTTAATCAACCACTGTACCTTCAACACTTTCATGGGAGGTTCTTGGAGATGTAGAACCTTTACTTGTTAATGCTATTTCCTCTTCTTGCTTTGTTGCATCATTTTTTTGTCTTGCATGGAAACAGGCAACTTTATTTTTCCACAGGCAATACACCGAAACTGCTACTGCAACTGAGCCAAACACTGTCAGTATAATAATTTTATTATCTCTTGAGTGGTTGGGATCTTCTCTGTTAGAGTGCGAGTTCAGTTCTGGAATATTGAGCTCAGGAGAGTTTGTGATTTTGAGGCTCTGTTGGCTAGTCGCTTGATTTGTGGTGATCTGCAGATTAAGTTGGATTGTGGATGGAGGCACAGTGGTTGTTGATTTTTTGGTTACTTCCAGGGTTGTTAGAGCTACAGGTTCAACTACAGGTAAGCAATCCTCTATGATATCATTCATCACATAACCTTTACGACACTCATTCTTACTGCAGATTGTTCTGTTGCTGGGTGTACATTCACGTAAGGTCTTTTTGCCACCACACTGAGGGCATGGCTGACAGGTTGAAATGGAGTAACTGGCTGAGTAGTTTACAGCTTTGAAACAGGGATTACAGGTCAATGAAGTATCCCAGTATCTCTGTCCACACTGCTGACTAAGCCCATAGCCTGCTGGACATTTAGGGCATTTTCTGCAAAAACAGCTTGAATGTTTTTGAGAACAAATCTCCACCTCATTCAGCTCACATTTTCCTGTTGCTTCAATGGCACACAACAGTACAAGTAGAAAAGATGCCACTAAAATCTGTGAATAAAAGTTCTAATCTTATACACCCTGATTAATACCAAAACCATTTGTATATAACCAAACAACATAGCAACTTATATATTATGAGCTCATCAATGGCAGAACCAGGAGGATGGTGATACATGCAGAAGCACGTCCAATTTGGCACAGGTATATAAGGGGCTTAGGTAGTTATTCATTCTGACAAAGTTTTAGGTGAAACTGATTTTTAATACAAAGTTATGGACCCCCTAAAATGGCTATTTATACTAGAAGTTTGCCAATTATTAATCATTACCATCAATTTTCAAGTTGGTTTTTGTGGCTAATTCAAGCCTGAATTATACACATTAAAAAAATTATGATAGGGCCAAATTAAGTGTGTTTTCATTGCAATTGTTTGGGCACAGGGAATTGATATGTTGCCTTAAACAATGGAGGTTGATAAGCATAATTCTTAGTAAACATCATGTAAAGCCATGAAAATCCAAGACATCTCCACTGAACAATAGGATGATGGCCAACAAATGATTAGATCTAAATTCCTTTAACTTGCAAATGAATTAGGCATAAAATCTTTGGATGATATGAAATTCAAAAATGTTCTGAAAGCTGTTACCTACCCCACTTAACCATTTAAAGCAAAATACTCAAACAGGTTATCATTATTATATAAAATTAGAAGGGTTGCTGTGCATGATTAAAAAAAATTTGGTAAGCATAAGGTCTACAATTTTGTAATGGTTTTTATCAAACTTTTTTGATTGGCTTTTTAACAAACTTAAGTTTAAACTCATTTACCAAACATTAGCCTTAGATTGACATTTACAAAAATGTGCATTTCAGTGGGATCAGTGTTTCTAGGGCAATAAACATTGAAAACCACATATTTCAGCTTTGATCTTGTATAAAATATTTAATCCTAAAGTTTCAATTTGATTATGATTTATTTTAACACATGTAAAACATGTTCTAAAGTTGGGTCTCCAGCTGGCAATGGCAACTTTTTGTGTAGTGTCTTCATAGCTGATTTACGTAAATTAAGGGACTGGTCATAAAGTACAGGGGGGGGGGGGGTGAGCCATCATTTTCAAGCACAGGAAAAAGGGTGGGTCAAGAGGAATCATGCAATACATTGGGGGTTATCATCAATTATTGTGCACCTGGTCAAGGGAGGGGCTACTTGTTATCATGCATGGACTAAAGGGTGGGCCAGTAATATTTGTTCATTAGAGGTTTTGATTTTTCCAGCCTCCCCCACCCCCCCTGTACTTTATGACCAGTCCCTAAATTAATATTTTTGCAAAAAAATAAAATGTGGTTTTCAGAAAAATGTATAGAGCAATTCTAAAGATTTTTAGGAAAGCGATAAAATGAAAGTTTATGTCTGTAATGCAAGTTCTATTACAGTGTAATAATGGCTCTGAGGAAAAAATCAATCTCAAGATGGAGAAAGAGTTATTCTGCCGAACTTAGAGGATGTGAACATATTTACTGCGATTTTCATAATTACGCGGACAACGAAGTTAAAATATCAACGTGCAAAACGGCGTTTTCGCTGCCGTCAATCAAAAAAAAGCGGTCGGTACCTTTTATATTTTTGACTGACGGCAGTGAAAAAGCAAATTCCAACGAACAACTTACAACTTCGGTGTCCGCGAAATTATGAAAATCGCAGTAACTACAAGGAAGATTTTGACATTGCAAAGTAATAATACTAAACCATAGGCAAAGTGAGCGATTCCTTTCAACACGCAAAATTTGAGAATCAAAAATGTTTTGCAATTTAAGTTCTTTTATATTTTGTTTGCCCAGTGTTTTAGTTTATCGTGTATCGTGTTAGTATCCGCTTTTCGGGATCGCGTTTACAGTATGAACACTCGAACCGTGAACACTTCAGATTTTTTCAACATTTCCTAAAACGCATTTTCATGTACGAGAAAATGTTCAAAAATTATTTTTAGAGTTTCTTTATTGCCCTTTACCTTACGAAGCATTAAATTCAGATATAAAACTTTGAATTACCTTTAATCGTTAATGTTGAAAAAATGTATAAAGTGTTCACGGTTCGAGTGTCCGCACAGTAATTGATTTCAGTGTTTATGTTCATCGTTGGTGTGAGTTTCAAGTGATTTCAAATTCGAAAAGTTTGTTAAAAAGCCAATCAAAAAAGATTGGTACAACCATTACAAAACTGTAGAGACAACCTTGGAAAGAGCCAACGCGAATCCACAATCTTTTTCTGAAATTTGCCACTCCATCCTTCCACACAAACACTGAAATCGTTTAGATAATCGAATTTCAGCTCCTATTGATTGATTGGTCTTGTATGTGACAAGGACTTTTCATCTTTGGTTGTTCAAATAGTCTAATGATTGACGTCACAAGCAAGTCATGTGAGGCGATCACATGAGTCACTCGACATCGTCCACCGAACCAGTATGACTATAACTTGTGACGCAGTTTTAATTCCTTCCCCCCAAAAAAGTTCCCCGAAGTCTTGTTCTTGGGCAAGATGAATATATTATAAACTCTTAAAAGAATATCCTTACGTCCAAACTATCATTAGGCTAATAGTAGAAAATTTCCATGCATAAAGCAGTAGTTTTGATTCTTATACCAGCTGGTCTAAACGAGTTCTTTTTATTTCCCGCAAGTTTTTCCCGCGCTTCTGCGTTAGCGTCAAATACCATAAGTTTATATTTCTCATTTGAAAAAAGTAAACGATTATCCTAAATTTATCTAAAAAAACATCTAAAAGTACAGTTTTTAATAGTAAAATTGTGATTTAAACGATCAAAAAATTTAAAAAGCTAATTATTACTACTCGTATATTCGATTCTAACCGTTTGTAAAACACAACACTCGTTACGATGTACGATACTCGCTGTGACTCGATCATTTCCATATACAAAAATAGGTAAACTTCTACGAATTATGTAGTTATTTAAAATCCTAGAATCGAAAATCTCGATATTAGTAGAAGAGAAATCGGTTTTCAGTCATTTATCATAAACGCAACTGATTCAGGGCACGAAATCAGAAATCTAAATAAAAAAAATGTCTATTTGTTGTGATGGCAATGGAATGCATAAGTCATCCAGAATGTCATTTGTGGTATAGCCACAAGATAATAAGAGATAATAAGAAGTAATCGAAATTATAAAAACTACGGTATTTGTCATGACGTTTTAAAATTCGGTTGCTTACCTTCATATTTCCAAGCCAAAAGCTCAAAATAATTTTCGAAGTTCCTTTAGGCGGTTTATGAAGGATCGAAAACTTGAAACGATTTGTGTTTATAAACTTTTTTCTTGTGGTTTACGTGCAATAAATGCGTGTAGCCAAGAAAATGTTTGCTCCAACCGTCTTCTACCCCAAGCATTGCTGTTTGACTGGTTTTGTTTGACTGGTTTTGAATGAGTAAGCATTTTACTATTAGTTTGTTATGGTCTTCTCGCATTGGATGCATTCATTTGACACATGCATTGTTATACGGCTGGGGGAGTCCCCTTACCCCTTAAGCCAATCATCGTGCCTCTTTTTACGTGCCTCTATGACATGTAGACATTTTGTGCTGCGCATGCGTTAATGGAAGGCAAAAGAATTTCTACAGACGCCATTTCGTTTGGAGTGCACGCTCTGTGGGTTTTCTGATCAAAGTTCTAAGAATTAGGAGGCATTCGATGGAAGGACTCGAAAGAGGATCAAAACTATACACGAAGGAGTAGCACTTGTGCGTATCAACGTGTTCATTGTCTTCCCCGCCACTTTGTTTTAGATTAAAACAAGTCTTTTGAAAACGACGCAATAACACTGGAAGAACAATAACGGATAAAGTTGTGCATATCATTTGCGCGGTATTCTATAGTTGTACCCTGTTTTTTACTCAACTTTAAGGCCAATTTGCTCAAAATTTTCACTTTTCCCCAAGAAGGAAATTACCAGAAACGAGAAAGAAATGAAACGAGTCACGTTTAATTCACAACGTTTCGGAGTCATCATGACGCCATTGTCAAGTGAAAGTGAAGGTTTTACAAGTGAATAA
>JAAAQI020153677.1:0-25770 GCA_011800005.2 Stichodactyla mertensii | reverse complement strand
AAGACCACCTGGCGGAGAACGGTAGAAAAGGAGAGAGAGGAAGGAGGTTGGAAATCATGGGAGGAGGCGAGGAAGGAGGTTGGAAATCATGGGAGGAGGCGAGGAAGGATGCAGTGGACCGAGAGAAGTGGAGGTGCATAACAGAGGCCTTATGCACCACGAGGTGTGAAGTAGGAAGATGAGATGAGCATGTATCTTTGTACTGAAACCTTTGTGTTACAGGTGAAGCATATCTTGGAAGTGGGCTGTTATATACAAGAAACATTAATATTTAATGTTGCTATATTAACAGGATATTTAACAATTATTCCACAAAATCAAGTCGTACATGAGCAGTGCCGAGTCGGCTATTAGCCATGTACGACGAGATTGAGTGGAATAATTGTTTTACTATATCCACATCCACTGGGTTGTGAGAAATGCAGAATTTTAATTATCATTTTCAAGTTTAAAAAGTGAAATAACATTGGTGAAATGCTCCGCCATTTTGTTTACTTCTCTACTCACGGGATATGAGCTGATATCCTAGTAGTAGAAGAACCAATCAGAGTGTGCGATTGCTCATATCCAGTGGATGTGGATATAATAAAATATAAAAAAAAGATCCCTAACTTCTAATGTTTTCTCATTTTTACATGCATGAAAAACATTGTCAAGTTCAAAAGGTCAAAAGTGAAATGACAACATCTATCTTTTTTCTGGAACACCACATAATTTTCCACAGTGATGCAAGATTTATTCTATCCATGATTCTCTTGGGAATATTTCAAACTACCAAAGGCTGCCATGTATGCACCAGTCAATGTAAACTCTGCCCCCTGAACCTGGGCATGACTTGGGGAATCCAAGGGTATCTATCCACTATTCACTTCCTTTTCAATCCCCACTAGTGGAGGGAAGTGCTGTCTTTTGCCTCCCAGGTCTCTTGACTGGGACCAATTTAAACCTCCAAGAGAGGGGAATATGCAGGGGTATTGGACCCACAACATTCCCATGAAGGTAAGGGTATTTTTCCCTTTTTCACAGACGTCAAATCATACTCAGGCTGGTGGAGGTTGGGAGTTTACACTGACTGGTGCAATGTACCTTCTGAGTGTTCTTCCTTGACTGTGAGGCTGCTCTAGTTTGTTTGGGACCACTACTTGTTGTTTCAGATTTTGTTTTCTTTGTAGTGCTTTTTAAGTTTTCATCAGAGTTTCCAAGTGACTGATCCAATGGTTTTGAATATACGATAGAAGAGGAATGAAACGATCTGATATTAACTATGTTTGTACATAAGCTTATTTTTTTATTGAAATTTGTAGAGAATAAATTTGTAGAACCTTGAATTCCTGAAGCCAGAGGCCTTGACAAACAATAGGACGATCTCAAATTTGTACACGATTGAGAGCTGTACTTTTGACTGTCACTGTAGCTTTGAATGGGGTGGAATGAGGATGAAAACCGCGAGGTAAAGACAGTGTTTCCCAACATGTGCTCTCTTCGATGCAAAGATGATTTTGATCCATTCTGGATACGTCTCCCTCCTTGGCAAAAAAACACGAGCTTAGAAGAATAAAAAGACCATATCCTGTATTTGCTGCTTTGTAACATATTTCAAGCTCTGAAGGATGTGCAAGAAGGTAAATATTCACTCAATCTTTGTAGTGGTAATTCCACATTGATCCGCTATGCTGTAGAGTTACTTACGTAAGGATACCAGTCTTCATCAGACACAGGGAGTCCGCAAAAGATACGTAATGAATGAACGAAAAAACGAATAAATAAAAAGGCAAATTATAAATAAATGAAGAAAGAAAGAACGATGAACAAAACAGACACAGGGAGTCCGCAAAAATAAAATACCTACGCGAATCCCGGTCAAACGTACAAAATGAAATGGATAAAAAGTCAATTATAAAAAAATGAATGGTTGCAAGAAAGAAAGAAAGATTGACGGATGACTACGGAACGTATTCATAATAATTTCAAGAAGCCTAGCCCTACAAACCAGGGATTTTGTCCTTGATTAACTATTTTGTGGTTTAAAATTTGATGATTATGTCTAAATTCCTTGTACTTGAATTATTTTGTAGGTGTGAAAGTGATAGTAACGATAAAATTTGAAGTGAAATAAAATTTAAAATGTAAAAGAAAATTGAATCAAAAACATGCAAACAAAAATAAGAATGAATACCAGAACGAGAATAAAAATAAAAATAAGAATAAGAACAAAAATAAAAATAAAATAAAAATAAGAACGAGATTATACTGAAACAATGAACATACACTGAAAATGGAATGAAAATGAGAATGAAAATAAGAGTCAAAAAAGTATTTGAACGATTTCACAACTAGGAGAGTATTTCTATAGCCTGCATACCGACATATTTTTAAATGAACTCATAAAGTTTTGTCTACTTTATAAACCAGAATATACTGATATGATTTAAATTTCTAAGTGAAAAATAAGTGGATAGAAGAAAATCGGTGAACATACACTGAAAATCAAAGAAAATTTAGACATCTTCATGCAAATTAACACAACCAAAAAACTCATTTAACTGATAAAAATCAATCCCATACACCCACTATAAAGTAGTGGATGTAAATTTATAAAATTACGTATCTTCTGTTAGTATAAATAAAATAGATACGTGCTTTTCTTTTTGAAAATTTAAACTCCTCTGGATTTTCGTGGTTGAATAGGTACTTAGTTCTTACACAAAACCTCAATTTACTTCTTATTGTCATTCGAATATTTCCACAAGTAAAAATTCCAAATATCCAGTCAGTCAACCAGAGGGGTTCGGAGGGGTTCATAGGTTATTTACTCAACTTGTCATAATCATTTCGCCTCTATTATTGCCGTACTGTGATTGGTTGATGAGATGGGTCGGAAACCGACTCGCCTTGTGATTGGCTAACGATCATTGTTCTATTCTGCCGCATATCGATCGCTGTATCGTGTGACTTTTGGCATAAAATGGTGCGTACCTTCAGCGAAAATATGAAAAATCAGCTGTGAAAAGGAGACGACTATCGACACTCGTATCAATGGCGTAGTCCTGACTTTTTTACGAACCGATCTGAAGGGTTTTGAAAGAAAAAAAATGAGTGTAACGAGCGTAAACTCGTCACGAAGTGCAGAGGAGAGAGCCACCGTATCGATGCAAGAACATGAAGAAGTTTTAGAAAAATTGCGCCGAGCCGAGGAGGAAAAAATAAATATTATCAAAGATCATGGCAATTTAATCAAGGAGTTTAATAGAAGAATGCATGTTCATCTTGAAGAAATTCGTTTATTAAAGGAAGTGAACCACAAAGTACAAGCGGATATGCAAGAACTGCGAGATTTGTGTTGTTATTTGGACGATGATAGACATAAATGTCGAAAACTGGCTCGAGAGTGGCAAAGATTTGGTCGATATACGGCTACAGCCATGAGGAATGAAGTTTCGGAGTATCAGGATAAAATGCATGTTTTGGAGATCCGGCAAAGCGAACTATCGTCCGATAACAACGAACTCAAAGAGCTATGCTTATATCTCGATCAGCAACGCGAAAATTTAACTCGGAGTAGAATTTGTAGTAAGTGTTTTCAGTCTACGGGATCGGAGGCAACAAGTTCTTCAATTGGAAGAGGTTCCAGGGATATTTTAAAAGGTATTTTAAAGGGATTGTGGGATTTTGAATTGCGATTTAAACCGCAGTCAAAGAAAACTAGTGAAATAGAACCCACTAAACTGTCAGGTTCTATAGATATGTTAATTACACCCTTACTGTGAAGACGGTGCGATATAAATGAGAAACTGTGGTAGTTATCGCTCTTTTTGAATCCCTCCAAATCCTCAATTTATTCACAAGACTTTCCTTTATATGTATTTCATTCGTCTTTGACTTCTTCCTGATTTGCCGCTTTGCGAGACAGAACTCAGTAAAATGTTTGGTTGCAATTTTGTCTGCATTTCCAAAGTAATTTTATGCAGTCGTTCGTATCTTGGAGAATAATTTTCCCCCGTTACGATGAAATAATTTATGAGGGTCCATTGCATTGATTAATGGTTATTGAACTCCACTTTATTTTCTCTGTGTAGAAAAGGGTGTTGGATACTCAGAGAAACTTGAAGCAAGGTTAAGTACTATTGGAACAGAGAGAAGAAACTCTTTACCCAAAGTGAGTCCAATATTGTCTTTGTTCGCCTGGATTCTAGAATACTATTAATCATGTACGCGTGTAATGACTCTTATTGATGGCGGGAAAACATGCTTTTAATGCATCTGCAAACTTGAAATTGCCTTTTTGTCCGATTTTCATTCTTTGTACTACTTACAGTATGAAATTTAGCGCGGTTTATCGCTGTGCGTAAAGATGCGTCTATCTGATAGTTCTCTTTTTATTTTTCACAAAGGATAATAATTGGTCAGAATTAATGCGTGTGCGATAACCTCGAGCTTTTTACAATCTCTTGAGCTGAGAACTTTGTGCTTTTCCTCTTGCGATAAGACCAGACAACTGTCGTTGCGCGATGTACGAGATAACGAGCGAACATGTAGACCCTTTTGTTTTAGGGTTGTTATCAAACGTACCCTTTTGTTTGTATAGACCTATATCTTAAGACAGAGCTGATTTATTTAACCCCTGCGTCGAGTGCTTCCATTGCCCTCGCTAAATGTAGTGAGCCTTAATGCAAGATACAAACTGAACGAAGTATAAATGTTATGGTTTCAAATGCTGTGAAAAACGGCAGGATCATGGTCTTATAGGATTATGAGGTCACTGAATACCCTCCCTTAGGGCTTAATACCTTAAAATATCACTGAGATGTGAAATACCTCCACAGCTCTGCTCTGCATTGATTATGCATACTGTCTCATCTTCATCTTTTAAATATTGATAACTTGCTTTCTGTCATATACATGACAGCTTCATCTTTTGAAGGACAGTTCTTTTTCAATTCATCCCAAAATGACATTTCTTCACAGCTTTCTTGCTGTTACATGAATCTTTTGTCCAAACAATTAAGAGAATACTGTAGTATCCAAGGAAGTGTTGCTTAAACTGAGATATGACTCTAAGTCTTTGACCCTTAACAACTAACCAGTCAAAACACTTGTTGTTATTTAAACATGTGGTTTTGAACATGTTGCTGTCTTGCCAGTAGTTTACCCTGAGAGTACCTGTTATCTGATTCAGTTGCTGTGCTCAAAGTCATGGCATCTATTCTAAGAGTGTGCTGATCATGACTGGGCACTGATTTGTATAATTTAAAGTTGTGCAAGTTGTGTGTGAACTGATGCTCTGCTATAATAAAGTTTGCATGGTTGTGTTGACTTTGATCTTGAACTAGTCATATTAGTGATTATTTTGTGTCAATAGAGTTTTCTATGAACAAAACCCTGTAAGGCAGTCAATATACCAAAGTCTTAAGGAACCCAAATTAAACACCTGTATTTGATGTATTATTCTTAATATAAGACACATTTTCAAAATCAATAGTTTAGTATTATTATTTTTAGAAAATTTGAATCTGTGATGTACGAGTGAAAATAAGCTTATACATTGTGTAAATATCATTCAGCAACAAATATTCAATTTTCATTAATGTTCATTATAGTAATTGGTTGATAAACTAAGTTATGGATTACACACCATTCAAACAAATTCCCAGTACTGCTTCAATTTCTGAATTTCTAGAGACTTTACAGTATTTCTATTAACTTTTGTTAAATGTCAGCACTATCTTTAATACAATGATATAAAGGTCACAAATTATACAATAACAGTTTAGTGTAAAAATGGGTAAAATTTTGTACATGCTATATGATTCTAACTGTTCATTTTTTCAATAGCCTCAAGAAACATATATGAATGGCAGAGGACAAAAGAAGAGGGTTTCATTTACATTTCCAGAAGAGATTGACACTGTAAGTAAATCATGTAGACAATTTAAGTCATATCAAAATGTTAATACTAGCTGTTCTGATATGTGTGAAGCCTGACAGCTTTGGTTCCAGCTATTGCCCTAGTAAGAGTAAAATTATATAATATAATAATACAATAACTACAAATGAAAGTTGTAGTAATGCAAAATTGTATGTATCAAAACTCACAACCCTTTGGTTCTTTGAGTAGCTGGTTTTGTGTTTTAATTCTAATGACAATCTTTGTAACATTATTTTATAGGATACTGACAGTGCCGATAGTTTTTCAAGATCAACATTTCCAAAAACAAATGGGTTTAGGGGTAAGAGCCAGCAACAATCTATAACTAATAGAGCAAATGTCTCTCTTAATGATCAACTGATTGTAATCCATCTGATATGGATCAGTTATATAATTAATAATACAATTAATACAGTTGTACATTGTATGTTCATCAACAGACAATGCCCATCCAGGAATTCTAAGAAATGGATTAAAACCTCTTCCAAAAAAGGTAAAAATTTATATCATTATATTAACTAATTATTTCTCAAAGAGTTAAAGTCTTCACTTATATTAACAAAAGTTATTTTGTTTTTAATATCAAATAATACAAGCCAAATTATTTGAACAGGTTATTTACATTTCGTATTTTATGGTGATGGTATATAATGAATGATGATGCATTGTTATCGATAAAGTTGTTTTTGTACAACTGTGATAGTTGTGGTACAAGAGGTAATCAATGTAAGGAAATAATTACATCTGATCAAATCACAGTGAATGAGATCAATGAAAAGGCTTGAATATGGCAACATTGGTACAGCTAAGTCATCATATCACACAAGAGCTTCTCTATATCATCATGATGGACCAGGAATCATCACTGCCACCATCATCATCAATTGTTATTAAACAAATAGATCAAATATTTCATTTATGCATGCTTTATTCAACTATAAAAGCATGCAGTAAGGTAAAGAGGTCCTGAAAAGTAATATCAAATATGTGTAATTTCTCCTCCCTACTTAAGAGCTCGGCAATTCCTATATTATTTTTCTGCAGGGTGCACTAGCATTTCCTGAGAATACAAAAATGACCCCAGAGGCAGTAGAACAGGCAATGAAAGTTTTAGAAATCCATGAAAAGCTGGACCATCAGGTCCAAGCAAATCTTGAAAAGGATAAAGAAAAATTAGGTGAAAATGAAGTGGCTGTTTTAAAAGAAATGTGCAATGTAAGTGTTACTTAGAACTACATCTCATTTTCATGCTTTTGTATGTTATAATTTAACCTGACAAGTTAAGACTTGGCTCTCTTTTTCATGTTTTGGCTTTTGCCAATCAAAAGTCTTGTTACAAGTAATGCAAGACAAAGTGAAGGAAGGTTGAATGTATCTCGATCTTATTTTAAGCATCAAAATCTAGTTCAAGGAAATAATTATACAGAGAGCACTCAGAAAGTGTTGAGAAACATTCACTCCTCAAACATGGCTGTGTTTCCCTATATGATTTTCCCCACTCAAACACTAATTAACAGTGCACTGCTTGAGGTGTATTTGTTGAGGTGTATACAGTATGGGGCACGCTCCTTAGCAAATCACACCTTCCTCTACTTCCCCCTCTCCCCCCAAAAAACACACATGCAGTATCAACAAAATGGGAAAGTACTGCCATCCTGGGATCCCCTTTCAATACACTTATGCATATAATTGCTATTCTATTAATTTGGGATTTCTGATAGGTGTACTTTAATGAGAGTTTAGAAGAACAATGACTACAATTTGATTTTTTTATGTACAATTATCTAAAACATTTCTGTTGTTGTAGGTTGTATGGAGAAAATTATCAAATGGGAATTCTGAACCAACAAAGCTTAATGGTCATGCAGAAGAAGATGCAGAAGAAGATGAAGACGAAGTGTTGGAAGATCTTTTGTGATTGATAGAGTGAATATTGGAATTAACTTATGTACAGTAATAATATGAAACAAAAAATTATGACACAAACCATGAATATGGCTAGCTTATTGCCATGCCTTCAAGAGCAATAATCAGGTTCCTTTCTGGTTGTTGATTGGATTGTGTGGCCTGTTGTGAATGTCTGTCAGTAAATAGAATAATTATTAATTAGAATGTTTGGACATAATTTTGAATAATGAATACCTAGTTTAGCCTTGAGAAAGTTTTGCCAATTTTCTGTCTGAAATTCAGATATGTATTTCATCACGAAAATATAGCAAGAATGTTATTGGTGGCATAATTATGAAGGTTGGCAAACCATTCTGGCAACAGTTAGTGTCCTAAGGCCTATGAAGGTGTGGCAGCTGTAGTCTGGTTAAGCACCAAACGTGTACAAAAAAATTTATTATATAAATCATTTACCAAAATATTGGTTTTCTCAATGAAATAGAGCAGATTTCATAGTATGCATGTGATTGACCACTTTCCATACATTAGTTAAATAGTCAAACACAAAGCATTCCTGGACCATTGAAGGTGTGAGGTATAAATTTGAATAATCCTTTGAAAGGACCTTGTAGCCTAGACTGAATGCTTTGCGTTTGACCAATGAATTGTAATGTATGGAAAGTGGTCAATTGTCAGACAATTATATTATGCTGTCATGTACTGTATTTTGATTGGAGACACTGTATGAGCATGTGGCTGCTGGCTAGTGTATATTATTGGAGTACTGAGCTAGAGCTCAGACTGATTGGATAATCAGTGATCAAATCCCAGAATATGTTACATTATTTTGTATGATGTACAGTGATTATGTTGTAAGCAATGGTCATGAATTGTGACTTTTCTTTTCCCTGTGTAATATAAAATCTACTTAAAGCATTGAAGGAAAGCAAGGGATGTATAAAATTAATTGAACAGGTATGTGATCTAATAACTAATAATGATTATGAAAATATTTGTGTAGCCCTAGAAAATATCCATAGTTTACTGCTCTACAAAAAGGGTTGAAATGTTACAATGTGTATGGGGGTCTGAGGAGGACATAACATTTTGACTAGAATGTTCTTCATGGAACTTCTTAGGGTTAGACTATGGGGGTTTAACATACATCGATCAACTCTAAATCTGACTGAGAGCTATGGATATTTTCTCAAGTCACGTATGTTCCAAATAATTATAAATTATAAACATGCAAGAATTTATTATAAGATATATATAAAAACAAACTTCCCTGCTAGCAGAGGCTCGCGTGGGAGCCTCTGCTAGCAGGGAAAAAACAAACAAACAAATCTCTGAACTAAAAATCTGGCAAAATACTGTAGGCAGCTACAATGAAATTATAGAATATTGTTCTCATGCTCATACATTTATGAGAGTATATAGGACAGCATAACATCAAGAGTATGTGGTTAAAATGGTCCTTTTGCAGCTATATTAGTCACTAATTGTCTTGCACAACTGGACGACAAGAAAACTGAATCTTATATTTATTTAAAGAATGTAGTGTTAAAGTCAAAAATAAATTGTTTGCCAATCTCTGAAATATGCTTAGTAAATTTTAGTTTCCTGGACACAGTTGTTCAAAGTCTGATTATAATGCTAATCCAGGTTTGATTACCATGACAGGCAATGTCTACATATAAGATTCAACCCAGGATCAAAACTAATCAGGTTTTAAACAACTAGGCCCTGCTATTTCCATTAGTGCCTTTCATAAGCCGAGTTCTTTCCTTGTTCAAGCAAGACACATTCAAGGCACATAAAGAATTAGCTGTCACAATTCACTGTTAGCTGCCAAATGTTTAGGTGTTTTTTGTTTGGACACGTCTGGTTTAAATCTGAAGCTGATTTTTAATACCATTATGTGAGAAATGAGAATAAACTACATTTCTGCAAAGGACAAAGATATCAGAGTGAGTGTGGTCAGTATTATCACCTTTAGAGATAAGAAACATAATATTTAGAGTTAAGTTATTTTTTAAAAGATGCAAAACTGTACATTTAAATTTGTTAAGTGTATTGAAATTCTTTAAAGTCAGGAAAAAACTGTAGGGTTAAATTCTCATATGCATGGCCCTCTAAACAATGTAAAAAATTAAAAAACTGAATCTTGTAATGTAAAACTGTAATGTTTTTCTATGCATTCAAACCAGATAAAATACTTTTTAAGTAAATATTAAGATAAAACTTCAAAACTATTTTGAAAAAAGGATTTTTAAAATGCTATTTGTGAATTTATGGTAATTTCATACAACAAAGGTAACAAAAAGTTTTGTTAATAAAACTTTTACATGATATAAATAAACTATTATATAAAGATAAATTTGTGTTGTGTTCAAGATTCAAGACATTAATGTTGTTTAGTTAAAGGATGTGAAAATAATGCAACTGATGAAGAGGGTGCACCATTCCACTTATGATGGACCCCTGTTGGCTCAGTTGAGCATCAGTCTGTTGTATGAGAGGTTAATGTGGGGTTTAATCTCCCAGCCAGACCAAAATTCTGGGTCTTAAAATAACTGAGGTGCTGTTTTTGAAATTACATGTGTAAATGGTAAGACTTACATGGTTTAGGTGACCAAAACTGGTGGTCTCATTTCTCCACACTAACACACACATACATTAAAGAACTACAATGACTAAGGACATCACCCTTAGAGTCCAGAGCTTAATTTCCCCTGATGTACATGTATGAAACCTTGCAAAGAGCCTAGAGCTCATTAGGACAACTACAAAGAGGGCATGAAAAGGTTACAGCATTTAACATCTGAATTTTTCAATTCTGATCATCTTTTGTAAGCAGATTCCATGACTGGTTGTTAATTGGCAATGAAGTTGGCTAACAGAGGAGTTTTGAGTTTGTTATGGAAGTGTGTCATTTCTTTTGATCTAAACAGGTTTTTATAGATAACACTCCATAAAAGGAAGTGTGTAGTGTTTTGGTACTGGTTTTGAAGAACCTGTTAAACCGGTTTTGTATAAAGGGTATCTTTAATTACTGTTGTTTTTGAGGTCCGTGCTATTATTAGGCGTGGGAACAGTTTACTCTGATTGGTTAATAAACTACGCGATTTCTTCTAATGATGTGGCAAATTGGCTGCTGCACATACTTTAATAGAAAACAACTTGATGATCAATTAACTTTGAAAGCACTGAGAAAAATTTCTTATTCAACTTCAATTGCCAGAAATTAACGTCCATTTCCCTCACTTTTAAAACACTCCTTTTTTCAACTTTATCACTTCACTGGTACACACAGATTCCCTTTTAAGAACAAACACCAAGTCTCAATCCCATTATTGATAAGTATGACTAGTTTATAAGTAGTAACTGAATATAGGTTTCGTTGGCCAAAACCCACAAAATTAGCATAAATTATTCAAGCAAAAATAGATTCCCCTCTCCCTACAGCAAATATAAGAAAAATGTTGACCTACAGTATTAACACTGACTCCATGATATCTTTTGTAAAAATATCCAGAATTTTAGCAGAATTTTCTTATGAACAGATATTGGAATTCCCAGGGGGGGGGGGGGGGGCAGAAGAGTAAATTGATGGAAGGAGCAAACTTCTGCAGGGGAGAGGGAAGGGTTCTAAGATAAAAAGGTAAAGTAGTTCCTTCAGCTATGAGGCTGGTATCAATGGAAGCTGATGGTGTGCACTTGACCCTCTCTTTCCATCAGTGCTCCATTTTAAGTGATATTTATAAAACAAGTAGCAGTGGTTTATCAAATATAAAAACCTGAGGTGTAGCCAAGGGTTTTTGATATTTGATGAAACACATGCTGCTCATTTTATAGATGGCTTAAACAATGTCTAAGTATGTTCTCATTTTCTGCTAAATTTTTGAGGAATGAACTAAATTTGGCAGAGAAAATCCAAGTTAAAGTTAATGCAAATCAAGACCATTCTATATCAGAGATATTAAACTCCTTCATGGTCACTGATTTCTATTGTGTTTTGCTCATTAATTATTCATGAGTTTTTTAAATGCACTTAAAGCTAAAGCTACATGGATTAGAGAGAAGTAGAAACAAGGTGTGAGGTCACTGCATAGTTAAGACCTCTCTCACTTAGCAGGCAGTGCACTAACCAACTACACCACATTTGTTCCCAGATGGATATTGTCTGCAATTACATATTATCACATCCCAATATGTAAAAGGTGTCAAATATTGCTACAAAAACAATATATTTCTGCACTTACTTTTTTTGTAAATATTTTACAACATCCTTTTGTGCCAGAAATTTGAAATTCTATGACTGGCACAGTCAGAGTTAAAAGTAATAATCTTTCAAATGATTTACCTGTCTGTTCTGTACTGCTTTCTCTCTTCTTGTCCACTCTTGCACACTCTAACAGCATTCAAACAGTTTCAAATCGATTTTAATTTGCCTAGCACTTCTTGTGTTCTGAACTGATCAAAGCTGCATGCTTTCCAAGTAAGTTCACCACATTTTCCTTACATGAAAAGTTGATAGTTCAGCAATAAATTAAAGGTACATGTACTCCTCTTTCTTTGGATCAATGTAGATTGTGCTCTAATGACTTCTTTTGAGGTCCTGTATACTATAGGTTGACCAAGCTGCTAACCAACCTGACCAGCACTTCTTTGTAGTTTTTGTCAATGTACAATAACCAATGTTAATGTCTGATAGTTATCTTGGCATCCATCCTCCTCTCATTCCTTGGTTCTGTGAAGGTGGAGCTCCAAACTGCTGAGGCCAAGGAAAGTCAGCCCTACCATGAGGGAGCTGTCCAGGTTGCATTGTAGGTGGCATGGGTGGTAATGGTGGAGGTGCTCTCATGGGTGATTGACCCATACCCATGGCTCCGCCTTTAGCAGCTGACATCCCAAAGCTTTGTGGATTCTGTAAATTGCTGAGATTTCCTGGAGGAATTCCATACATTGCAGCTCCTGGTTGCAGAGGTGGGCCAGAAAAAGTTGGAGGTTGTGGAGGAGGTTGAAGTGGAGTTTGTTGGTACTGGATTGGCTGAGTTAATCCTTGTGCTGGAGGTGGATAAGTCTGACCTGGATACATTGCTCCCATGTGTAAGCCCTGGGCAGCAGGATAATGTAGGTTTGTCATATATGAGCCAACAGTTACCAGGGGAACACCAGATGATGATAATGTGGCCCCATATGTTCCTCCTGAGTTTGAGTATTGTGATGCAGTAGTAATAATTTCTTGAGCAACACTTGGAGGCTTAGGAACTGTATTGCTGAAAGAAGTATCTACTGATAGGATGGGTCTAGAAGGCTCAGAAGCTACTGTGTTGGATGGAGGTTTATTTGTAGTAGGAGGAGCTGGACTGATGTTTTCAACTTGTAGTTGAGTTGACGATTGATTTGATTGTTGTGACACTGATGGTAGTATTGCTGATGGTAAAGGGGCTTGTTTATCTTCTGATTTTGATTCTGAAATGAAAAATCATTGCTTCATGACTTAGGCAAAATAATTTAGTCACTATTCCCAGTGTGAGCCCAGTGCATGACCTTCCTATATTATCACACATACCTCTACAATACCCCTCCCCCTCAGCAAAGTGATGAGTGTTCACTCTATCCTCATACAAGTTGCCCACAAGCTTTTGTCTTAGAGTTTATTTTCCCCATACCTTACTGCAACCCCTGATGTAGTGTGCAAGCTCACAGTGGAAATATAATACTAATTCATATGAAGTTTTGAGAGAACACAAGTTACCTGAGGAATTCTTTAGCTTTGATTCTGAAGATGACATTGGTTTCTATGCAAGAAAAGCATCATTAAAATGAAAACAAAGTACTACAATATTTTGTCTTTAATCTCACAAGGCCATTTTGGCAGACTGAAACAACACATTTTTTTCCCTAAAGTGAGCCTCACATTCAAGTACTTCAGCTGGGCATAAACAAAGGATTTTATTCACCTGATAAAGGTCTATAGTTTCCTGAATACAGATACATGTACTGTGATTTTTTCAGTGCCTTGAAGTGTATTTGAGTATGAGACAGAATGATATCATTGATCTAGAATTAAATGACTTTTTATTAAATGACAAGATCTCACCCTTTTCTTGACAGGTGGGCTATAAGTGACAGATGGACTAGAAGCTGCAGATGAGCAAGCACTTGTGTCTTCCAATATTCTCTCTTTTTCTTTTTCCTTTTTCTTGCCACCATACAACACCAACATCATATCAATAATTTCTGTTTTCATCCAAAATAATTTAATGGTTTGAATTATTTTCTAATAATGAGGCATTCTACTTGTCTCTTCCTCCCACCACTCCTACTCCAAAGACTGAATGATCACCAAGAACATTAATTACTCAAAATCATTGTACAGTTACTGCTGCAAAGACCCTTTTGAATGATTACATGTAGCTTTTAAACCACCCTAGTCTAATGGATTTTTGACAATCTTTCCACAACTATTGATCACCCCTTTCAAGTAATGATCATTCCCTATCATGCAATGTAACCATACCCTCACAGAAATATCGGCAAACCCCCATTTTGCAACACTGATTATCACTTCTCATTACTGCTGACCCACCACTCCCCTACCAATAGTGACCATCCTTTCTTTGGACTCCACTCACCCCATTTGAGCTACTGTATTAGTGTTTATCAAATTTTGCCATTCAGTCATCACATTTCAATATTTTGTATTTACCAGAGACCATGCTTTCATGAACATTTTTTGCAAAAGATGTCCACCAGTGTCTCGCTTGAGCTCCAGTAGCAGACTGCAGGTCATAGTTGTTAAACTTGGCAGCAAGGGCTAGCATTGCCACAGCAATAGTTTCTGGTTTATATCTTAAGCATAGAGTAGTTGATAGACTGCAACATGGAAAACACTGTACATATTACACTAGTAAAAACTGTTGCATGACTTTGAAATACAGATTTCTTTTGTAACATATATATAGGGTATGAACTCTTGCAACAATGACTGCATCATGAAGTTCAAGATAATACCATTAATTAATCTTTTCCAAACAGAGGGGATTGGAACTCCTTATGGGTATATCTTGGTAATTGCTTTCTGAAATCTCATAAAACTAGAGGGTTGAAAAAATTTGAACCAAGGCATAATTTGAACCACAACATATATGGATATTTTTTCTGGAACTAAATATTTACTAAAATTGTCTCTACCTATCATTGATGAAGGTCCATGCCATCTGCACAAGCTTGTTGAGTTTTTCCCTGTCCCCTGTAAAACACCAAATATACACAAAATGTTACTTTTATCATGATGGGAAGCATGGGTTTGTGTGGTGCTTGTGTGTTGACAACGCACTACCTCTCACAGTTGTGATCATGGATCTCTGGACCTGCCATCATAATTATGTAAGCATTGTGATTTTTCTGTGCTTCAAAAGTTTTCCTTTGAAGATAACTTCTAAATTCTCATTTCATTAGATAAAACATACCTTTAAGAGCTTTTCCAAACTTGAGAAGACAGGAATATGGATGCTCTACTTGTAAGTCAAATTTTATTGTTTGCAATAAAACTCTTTCATAAATCATCACTTCTTCCTACAAGGTAATTTAACATACATATGAATAAATAAACAAATGAATGAATGAATGAGTGAGTGAGTGAATGAACGAATGAATGAATGAATGAAAATTAATGGTAACCATTCAGCAATACAGAAGTAACTATAATAAAATACTGGTAGTCAGATTTCAAGAAAAAATACCGCACCATCTTGGTCATCATCCTGAATTTTTTGAGCTGTCAAAGTCACACCTTAGAGTTTTATATCTATTATGTTCAATGCTTTTTCCATCTGAAATACATGTACCTTGGGATCTTCACCAAATGATTCAAACTGCTGCTCTGTCAATAGGGTTTTAGCTGTTTTGATGATATCCCGGCATTTTTTAGGTGTTTCTTCTACTTTACCAGCAAGAAATAAACAGGCAGCACCAGTAACCTATAAAATTGAGTAAAAAGCAACATTCTACAATTTTGCACAATGTTTGTACCATTAAAACTCCTGTAACACAAGACACACTATCTCTCTAATAGCCTTTGTTTCAACAAGGGTAACACTTAATAGCTTTCAAATCCTGAGGCCATTGTTTTGTGATGTATGTGGAATTTAGAAGTTGATTTTTGAAGAGGGAGGAAAACTAGCAGAGCCACAGAAAACTCTCAATTAAGCACAGAGAATCAACAAACAACTTTCAAAATCTTACCCAGCGTGAGAAATTCTTGAAGGACTGTATCATATAAAACCTGTGAAAATAGACTGCTCCTGTAGCCATTGTATCATATCGGCTATTTTTATTTGATTAAGGATCAGTAGGAAAATTACCAGTATACAATGTATATATGATAACATGTAAAGTCATCATACCTAGATGTACTGGCACAGTGTTGGTATTCTTCAAATTCTATGGAATTCCAGTATTCTTGGTTTGTATCCCTTCCCATATAAATAAAAGTACAAGACAAGGCTACTATTTAGGTTGAAACAGAACCCAAGAACCTAATTATGCCCCCTCTTCACCTGTCAAAGTGTTTCTCTAATAAGCTGGAGACCAAATGATTGTTCAATTCAGCATATCAAGTCAAAACCTCTGTCATGTCCAGGCTCCTCCCTATACTGGGTTAGCATTGATAGGTGTATAAGACAGGGTTATTGGCCTGAAAACAAGGGGTTATGTAAAATAAGCCAGTTATCAGCCTGAAGTGAGGTGTTATGTGAATTATCACATAACCCCTCACTTCAGGTCAATAACTGGCTTATTTTTACATTTGCAAGGTTTTCTGAATAACAAACATAATTAGTTACAATAAAACTATGCCTTCTTTTGTGCTATAAATGCTGAAAAATAATTTCAAAACAATGAATACATTACTTTGCATGCTTAAGAAATGTACATGAAAAATATCCTTAAACTGTCCAAAATACTTTAGAAAAAGTGATATTTCTAATCACATATCTTTACGTTATTGTGCTGTAACAAAAATCAAACACGAGTTTGCTATCTGGGGTTTTACACTTGTGTCTTGAGCATGCGTAGTTCTCTGTCTTGAGTCCCACATGGGCTATCGCATGAGCATTAGCTACCTCACTTGGAGTTTTGGTGAAATCTTACCTGGGGGCAGGGTCGGTGTAGATAGTAACACCCCATGGGTGTGCTGTACACTGACCCATATGGCCATGCACAAACTCCTGCTAATTAAATATGCAGGGGAATACATTAGTATGCAAGGGGAATAGATTCCCTTGCATACTAATGTATATTCCCCCTGCATATTTAATTAGCTCATTAGCCCCAAATCTTTCCTGGAAGATTTCAAAGCTGTCCCCTGACTTTGAGAAACTTGGGAATTGGGCCAAGGATTATGCGATATATTCACCCGAGAAGAACAATGAAAACCGAGCTGATGTAAAAATACGATAGAAAATAAAACTGACTCCAAGCAGCAATAAATAGGCCATTTCCATTATGCATCTTTTACAACCATCACTTCCCATGAAGGGCCTCTTCCATGAGGTTTGCTCCACACACACACACACACCACCACATTCAATATTTGCACCACATGATACTTAATGTTGATTTTTTGGGAGGAAAACCAGAGAACCTGGAGAAAAACCTTTATAGCAAGGGAGAGAACAACACATCTAACAAACTCTGCTACTCACATGTAGTATCAGTGAGGTTTGAACCAGTAACCTAGACTCAATGGACTCACAGCAATGAGAGGTGATGCAATAACAGTGTTTGTCACCCATACCACCCACTAACAGGTCAAGTGACCAAAATTGCCTTAAATCATACAACACTGTCAAAATTAACTCCATAAATGAAATGGCTTCTTAAGGTTGGTAAGAAAGTGAGTTTCAGCTCAAAATATTTGACATAGGAGAAATGGCATAAAAAATAAAATCAAAAATTTTATGAGGTTTGTATGGAAATGTGTGCTGGACAGCAAGCTCATGCCGTCCAGCACACTTTTCCATTCAAATTCCAAGACGTTATATTGTTGATTTTTTTGCCATTTCTCCTTTGTCATACATTTTGAACAGAAACTTCACTTTCTTACGAATCTTAAGAGCTCTTTTCCTTCTAGAGTTCATTTTTACACTGGAGCTGGATGGTGTGTCTGGTCATGTGGCCCATTAGTGTAAATGGCCCAATATTATATTACTTCAATTAAGGCCCGTTTCAAATGTCGAATCTCACATGAGCAAAACCTATTGTTTAAGTTCATTTGCATTAGATTCGGCACAAGTGAAATTGGGCGTTTGAAACGGGCCTAACTTATAAATGCATGGAGGTAGGCATGACAGAGTTTCCAGTACAAGCTCTTCTCAGTACATTAGAACTTAATACTATTATAGCTAGACTACACTAAGGATACAGTCCCATTTTGTTACCGCATTCAACGATGAACCTCGTGCCCTCTCTTCTATAACGAGATTCCGTGGTATAATCAATACCATCTAGTCTAGAGGGTGTTCGAAGTAGCCCTTCTTGGGTGAACAACCAGATGGGCATTGTTGCAGAAAAATTCGTGATACCAATTCAAGGTTAGAGCTGGAGTTGATACAAACACGTTTTGATAATGAAGGTCGCCGCCATTTTGAATTTTACGAAGCTTTTGAATGGCCGAGTAGACATGAGACGAGTTCCATAGGAAACCCAAACGACCTTTCCTTTCCCCTACGTGGAAAAAATTGAGAATAAAAAGAGGAAGAAAGTGAAAAAGAAGCAAAAAAACACGGAAAGAAAATGAAAAATAATGTATGGTTATAGAGCTGATGGTAAAAAAGATGCATTAAAAAGTGCATTTGAAAGAGTTTGTGGACGAATAGATCGTATAAACTTTTGAACTCTAAATGTAATCAATTTTAAAAATAAATTTCCATTGCTGCAACATTGTTACAACGTTGTGCTTCTCTCTGCCTGGTTTTGTGGTATGATTTGCGGTGGATATCGATAGATATGGCATTTTTAACGTCACTTCCGATAGTGCGCAGACCGGCTTATAAAATCAACATTCGCGCACCTGGTCTTCCTCTTCAAAAATCCCAGAATGGCTGCGGGGGTAAGAGTGAAATCCTTTATAGAATCCAATAAAGATCCAGCACATCTTATGATGTTAGCTCATAATAAAAGAGCCATAATATTCTCGATATATTTTGGACTATATTGGTGATTTTTTTCTTATAATTCCGATAGACATTGTACACTTATCCGGATAGTTTCCGAGCACAAAAAATCTTGATCGCTGCTGAATACAGCGGTACCAAGATCAATGTTCCACCATTTGAAGTAGGAAAAGACAACAAAACTGCTGAATTTCTAAAGAAATTCCCGCTCGGCAAGGTAAGTTTTTCTATCTTATTACAATGCAAAATTGAAGGTTTTGCTTAAAGAAAAATCAGTGTTTAACTTTAAATAATTTTTCTTTTGAATTTTTATAAAAATTAAGAATGGAGAATAAAAAAATATACAGTTCTGTTCGAGATTTCCTTTGTCTGAAATGTTATTGTTTTTTTTTTAATTGATTTACACATTGGTCTTTTTAAGAATATTATTTATCTCGAAACTTATATGTAGGCTGCCCTACAGTAATATATAATTATAATAGTCTGATAATAACAGAAGTAAGATTTATCTTACACCTATTTCAAAAGTGTTGTCACAGCCAAAGGCAACAAAAGCGACAAAACAGAGAAAATAAACTTAAAGACTGAAAGGGGACTGTAATGTCTTTGGATTTCAACTTAGAAGTTATGTACAAAGGAGAGAACACATAAGCCTTCTAATGCCATTGGTTTATTCTTGGACTCCCCAGCACATGTATATACTCCTCTGTGATTGGCTAATGTAATCATGTGATGATAGATCAAAAGCATGTTTGTGGTCATCATATCTAGCCAAGTTTTCAGACACATTTGATCTTGGGAAGTATGTGGCTGTTGCTCATAAGAATAGAACATATGAAGTTAGCCTGAAAAAGATAGAAAGTTGTTTGTTTGTAGCTTATGTTGAACAAACAGTTTGTTTGGATGCAATGCAGACTACCTGTGTGTAGTCTATCTGTGAACATGCAGTGGCGATGTTCTGTCATGACATCAAACTTCAAAGTTCCTCTCACCTACTAAAGTATGTTATTCAATAAATATGATTCTATGTGAGGGAATATAGTAACAGCTAATTGACAGGCACAGCAAATATTATGGGTGGCAAACTGAATACAGTAAAATTTTGTCCAGAGGGACAAAATATAAAGACTAAAAATGACTGGCAGCATTTAAATGGATGAATTACTGCCTTGTGGACTTGGCTTGTTACTTTTGGCTGTGACAACATATTTTTGAAATAGGCTTGTACTGCTTTTTTTTGTTTATTTTCTTGATATGTAAGTGACTTGTTAACCAAAACTTGAGTGGCTAAATTAGAATGATTAAGGAAATGAATGAAAGATAAGAGAACACATTTAGTGAAAAAGAATTGATTTTGATATCATTCTGACTAAATCAATGAATGCTTGGGTAATGAATGAATGAATGAATTAAACAAATAAACAGAATTGAAAAAGTGGGTTATGCAAGAAATTTTTTTTATGTTTCTTAGGTTCCTGCATTTGAAACCAGTGATGGCAAATGTTTGTACGAAAGCAATGCCATTGCTTACTATGGTAAGCCCTTGCTAATACTGTTAGATTCATTGCCAACTATATATCTCAAATAATGTCTTTTTATCATCCAAAGAACATTCCTTTTTCTTATTTGATAAAAACTGTAATTGTTGACGACAGATTTATTTGCACAGATGTAGCCTCCATAAAGAGTAAATAATTAATGACTGCCAAGAGCAATGCAAAGAATGAAAAGCTTGAATGATACTAAGTGTTTGAAATTCCACAGACTTTCACTGATATCTATCAATAAATTGCTTATAAATAAAGCTAACTGTGCAATTGAGCATGTGGTTAAGAACAGTGGCTGGTTCAGATGCAAAAAGGTGATATTATTTATGAATTTTTTGCCTTTATTCTTCAGTCTCAAATGAACAACTTCATGGAAGCAACAAGGATGATGCAGCATATATTCAACAATATGTCAACTTTGCTGACCAGGAAATCCTGCCAGCAGCTGCTACCTGGGTATTCCCCACCCTGGGACTCATGCAGTACCAGAAACAGGTAAGAAGCTTTTAGCTCTAGCTATTACAGTTATGGATTCAACTGACTGAAGGGATTACAGGAAAAGATTCAGATACAGATACAAATCTTTTTTCATTTCTCTCTAACCTACAAAGCATGAAATTAATAAATAAAACCATGAATCAATATTGACAGTTATTGTTGAAGAAATGTGAATCATTCAGGGTTTAAATTCAAGTGTCTGCAAAGTAAATAATGTTGATGTGGAAAGGCCTTACATGTACAAAGATTTCCTCTAAGGAATTTGAATTTTTGTCTTTACAAATGGTCTTATTGTTCCAGTATCACATTTATGCATCACTTCTATTCTCTAGTTAGTACAATGTAATGCTGATTAACCACTGCTGGTCTTTTGTTTTTTTCTAGGCCACAGAAAAGGCCATGGAAGATATTAAGAAGTGCATGACCATCCTGAACAATACACTTTTGAGCAAGACATTCCTTGTAGGAGAGAGAGTTACCCTTGCTGACATTGCTGTCTGTTGTAACCTGTTGTTGCTCTACAAACAAGTATGTAAACTTGGATCCTGTGAATTGAAAAGAACATTTTATAGTGCCACTTTTTAATGGACAAAGGATAGTAGAGTGATTTTACTTTGCCCAAGAAATACTTAATAATCTAATAGAGGTTCATAGTCACTAATTCTATTGTTTTCTTTTGTGTACCCTTTTAAAAATGCTAAGAGATTAGAAAAATGAATGAATGATTGTATTGCTGAATGTTGAATTGGCTAAGAATAACAGACTGTTGGTCAGTTGCCAGGCAGAATGTCCTGCTGAACTTCTCATGTAACCTTATTTGTCATGACCAGTAAGAGAAACTTTTGACTGAAAATGTTCCCACTTCCATTCATTGACCATTGATTGATGATTGGCCATTATTTTTGGCCTTTCATGGTTTATCTTTTTTTAACCTTATACATAAAATGTTCAATTTTTGTATAAATGGTATTCCCAAATCTGATTATCTAAAAGATTTTTTTGCTGGAATTTCACTCAGTTGTAGTACTTTAAATTCTGCAGGTAATGGAACCTTCTTTCCGAGCTCCCTTTGGAAATGTCAACAGGTGGTTCATGACTTTAGTGAACCAACCACAATTCAAGAAGGTCCTTGGTGATGTTAAGCTTTGTGAAACAATGGCTAAATTTGATGGTAAGTTTGCAGGCATGCCAAGTCAAAAAAAAGAAAAACTCTTCTTTCTAGAGTGTATGCCTATGACAATAATTAGTAGATTTATTGGTTCATTCAGTTAAAATTGTTGTACATATATCTGTAAGGGGTCACAGTTAATGGTTAAAAATGTTTGTTTAACATTAGGCAAAAAGTATGCAGCACTTCATCCCAAAGATGAAAAGAAAAAGGCACCCAAAGAAGAAAAGCAAACAAAACAAGTGAAAAAGCAGGAGCCAAAACAAGAGCCTAAGAAGGAAGAGGAGAAACCAAAGCCAAAGAAGAAGGATATATTTGCTGATTTACCTCCAACGTAAGTGCTGGAAAAAGTATGGGTTATTTGCATCTCACCTCTTCTTTTGAATATTTAAAATACTTTCTGTAATCATTTCATGCTACGAATGATCAAACAAAGATTGAGTTTCCACTAGCGAGTTCATTCACATGCTTCCAATTTCACTTCGCCAAATTGATGTAAAACTATTTGTTCATGAGCTCCTCCGTATAATTTATCATTTTTACCTTGCAAATAAAAATTTTCATGGGAAATAATAGTTCAAGAAGACGTGAATCATCAAAGTAGATCACGGAGATTGACTAGAATGATAACAAGCTTATAGTTTCTTGGTTCGAGTTATTATTGAAAAAATATTGAGTGTGGCTTATAATGAAGTCGAAAGGGTATGAATGTAAAAGTTATATTTTAAACCAACAACAACAAATGATTTGCCATTATTATGAGCTGTTTTAGACATTTAAAACATTGCGAATGACTTCCGGGCAGTAACTCAAAAACTTCAGATGTCAAAGGGCTGTTGTGTATCGGGATTCATTGTGTGACAACAATGTTTGACTCGTGAAGTGAAACCAGCAAAATACCTAATTATTAAAAAAAATCTTTCCTTTCTTCTCACAAAGTTTATTAGAAAAACACATATTTTATCTCTAATGTTTTTTTAATGAGAAGAAAGCACATATTTCTTTGGAAAATCAGGTAGTTTGCCAGTTTCATTTTACGAGCCGAACAGTGCTTCGGCCATCAATGGCATCTAAAGTTTTTGTATGAGTCCTTCGCAAAGTTTCTCTTACTTAAATTGCCTTCATGTTGATAAAAAACATTGTTAGAGATAAAAGTTGTGTTTTATAATAAAGATTTTGAGAAGGAAACAAATATTTCTTTCAAAAATCGGCAGGTTTTCTGGCTTCACTTTTTCTTTTGCATCGGAAGTTTTTGAGTCACGTGCAATGTTTCTCTTTCTTCAATCGCCTTCATGTTTATAAAACATTGTTAGAGTGTGTTTTTTCTAATAAACACTGTGAAAAGAAAGCAAAGATTTCTTACGAAAATCAGGGTAGTTTGCTGGTATCTAAAAGTCTACACTGTCTAAAGTCAACACTGTCACACAACAACTTGTTCACGTCCGAAGTTTTTGAGTCATTCACAATGTTTCTCTTTCTTCAATTGCCTTCATGTTTATAAAACGTTGTTAGAGTGTGTGTTTTTAATAGAGATTTTGACAACAAGTAAAGATTCCTTACGAAAATCAGGATAGTTTGTCAGTTCCACTTGACAAGTCATTACACTGTTGTTGTAACACAACTCATTCACGTCTGAAGTTTGCAATGTTTCTCTTACTTTATTCGCCTTAAGATTGATATAAACTTTTTAGAGATAAAAAGTATGTGTTTTTAATAAAGATTTTGACAACAAGTAAAAATTCCTTACGAAAATCAGGGTAGTTTGCTGGTTTCAATTGGCAAGTCGTTACACTGTTGTTGTAACATAACTCGTTTGTGTCTGAAGTTCACAATGTTTCTCTTACTTTATTCGCCTTTAGATTGGTATAAACTTTTAAGAGATAAAAAGTGTGTGTTTTTGATAAAGATTTTGACAACAAGTTCTATGTTTATGAAGCTATCAAAAACAAAATGGTCAACTATACATCAAATTAATCACATTTCATTGGCTGAGAGCATTATGCCATTGCAAGCAACATCTTGGACATAGTTTCTATTTCTGTGACATTGCTGGTGGTGTTGCATGCAACAAGGGTGTTCAAACAGTGTGATTTTCCCCATCACCAAAAACACTGCATTATGTGTCTGGGCCTTACGTATTGTGAAAAACTAAATGTCACCAAAAAACATTTTAAAATGCCTTCTCCCCTAGTCTCCTTCACAGCCATTATTAGTGTTGGTCAAATCCCTCCCCACTAACAGCTGCTGACTCGAGCCAAACATTCCTTTCTGATTTTTAAGTGTGAACCAATCATATGTATGGGTAAATTGAGATCAACCACTTTGGCGTTAAATCTGGACTTTAAGCTGTGAATAACTCGTCTTTGAATGAAGCTGAATATATTTATTTTGCTTTGTTTGATGAATGAAAACACAAAAAATGTCTTTAGCCGATATGAGATGCTTTATTCTTGATTTTTTATATCCTAAAGTGAAAAACAATCCCTTAGCGATCAAAAAATCAGTAAATAACAGCCAATTCAAATGAAATTTCTGCCAAGTTCAAAGGTCAGCTTTCCAGAAAATGGAAGCCTGTGTTTCACTGGTCGATTCTTGGGAAAGGAATGTTTGGCTTGAGTCGGAAGCCATTAGTGGGGAGGGATTTGACTGACACTAATAATGGCTGTGAAGGAGACTACCCCTCCACCTGCCATACTAAAATAACCATACCTTGGGTAGCCCATCCAATAAAGAATACTAAAATTAATGAGGTAGAAGTGTTGCACGTGCAAAACCTCAAGCATCATGGACTTGTCTTAAGCAAAATCCTGTGTTTTTACATGAAAAGGAATAGTATTTTTTTCTTTTTTTTTTTTACAGTTCTTTTAATATGGATGCTTGGAAGAAAGTCTACTCCAATGAAGACCCTGAAACTGTAGCCCTCCCTTATTTTTGGGAAAATTTTGACAAAGAGGGCTATTCCATCTGGTTTGCTGAGTACAAATACAATGATGAATTAAAAAAGATGTTCATGGCTTCTAACTTGGTCAAGGGCATGTTGCAGCGACTAGATAAGATTGTTAAGACCTGCTTTGCATCTATTTTGAGGTTTGGTAAAGATGGCGATGCTGCTGTTGCTGGAGTTTGGGTGTTGAGAGGACAACAACTTGTTTTTGATGTGAGTATAGAATCCTTTACACCTATTTTTAGTGCTTAGTTTTTTTTTGTATCACCCCAAATGGTCATGTGAGTGAACTAAAAACTTAGTTCTTTTTGATCATGCAAATGATCATGTGACATTGCATGTAACTTGCAATGACAATGTCTGTCATATGCAGTTTGCAGGTTAATGTATTGTTTTTTCATTGCTTCTGCTTTGTTTCCTCCTAAAACTTGTAAACATGCATGCCTATATTTCAAAAACCATATTGCAGGGTTCTTGCTACATGTATTCCTTAAACTCCTTGAAAACACCTTGAATTTAATTCACATTTTCAGAGGCTTGATTATGAAGTTCAACGATAAAATTTTTGAAGACAACATGTTTCTAACATGTTTAATAAAAATATAAAAATATAA
>JAAAQI020153676.1:0-27754 GCA_011800005.2 Stichodactyla mertensii | reverse complement strand
CGTTCTTTTGATGTGATTGGATGGTACGCGTTACCGTTCTTTTGATGTGATTGGATGGTACGCGTTACCGTTCTTTTCCACTTATACCAACCAACTCTATTTCATCACGTATTGTGCAGCAACTTAACTTCATTATAGATCTGACCTGAGCCACTTTCTCCGTCTTGCCTGGTTGGTTCACAGTTGGTTGTAGACCCGGCGACAACTTGACTTTCGAGCCCAACTCGTCACACTGTTCCATCCCAGAGCTTCGGCTTTTAGACTTCCAGAGAGTCGTATCAGACGTTGAAGAAGATATCTGCGGTCTGATTGGTAGAAAAAGATTGTCCATGTCAGGTCGCATGGCGGCCATCAACGAATGAGGAGGTAGTTTAGTCTCTTGGTTAAAAAACTCAGGCTTGTGATTGGTTCCCACACCAGATGACAAATCGCTCATTGAAGATGCCTTAGTGCACCCACGTGACCCAGCAATGGGGACCAAGGGACTTGACTCAGGTTCTTCTTCCTCAGGACATTCAGGGGGGGTTGCTGGGTGTATATTCATTAATGGTATGAATTCCGGAGACTGGACCGTACTTGTGACGCTAGATGTTGGAAGAGAGCTGGGGCGTTCTTTCAGTTTGTTGTGCTTGTTTTTAGAATTTCGTTTAGTTTGGTCTTCGCTGTCTTTGTCGGAGGATCGCCGCTTAAAGTTGATTTTATAATTCCCTCGCGGTTGAAATGGAAAACATGATGCTGAAATAAAAGAGGAATAAATCTATATTTGTCCTGTTAAATTCCCAAGGCAAGTTAATGCCTAGTACTGACAGCTTTTGCGATAGAGCAGTCTTCATGACTGTGAAAACCTCACGGCACGGTCGGTGCCGTAAGCATGCCTTGCCGTGACCGTGATGTTTTCTAGAATTTTGACGTACGAAATCTGTTCTAAATCTGTTTCATAGTAGTACGTATCAAAAAACGCTGAATTAGACCATGGCACTCTGCGAAAAGAAACTTTTGAAAGTATGGAAAAATGACATTGGTCACGCATGATCCTAGGAAAAACGTTTTGAGTACATTTTCGAAACGAATGAAGACTTAAATTTTCTTCCAACGCATTAAAACTCCAAAAAAAATTCCCCAAAAATACGGAACCAAAATACTGCGCCACAAAAGACGGAAAGAAACTATAACAAGAAGATAAGGGACTGATCGTTTATTACGTCGCTGGGGATGGGGGAGGGGTGGTTGCCCTGAAAAAACGTTAATTTTAAAAGTAGAATTTGTATCTCCCTAAAATATATGTCAATTAGGTGCTCCCCTCACTTACATCAAAATTTAGAAAAATTTAAAGTTTGTAACGCCTGTATTTTGAAACTGGGGGAAAAATGCAACCCCCACTTTCAGCTGATTTTGAAAATCGTAACATTTTAAAAGCGACGCCCCCCCCCCCTCCTCCCCGCGATGTAGTAACCGATCAGCTCCTAAAATGGGGGAATTTTGCACCACATTGTGGAAAATTCGTTAGAAATTTAAGTCCTAGCTAAATGAAGGGCAAACTGGGGATTTCATCGTTCTTTTTTTTTTCTGGCAGCGGAAAAAAGAAGGCGATGCCTTAAGGCTACAGAGATGACCGATAGAATACCGACTTGATCGTTTGACAGATAATTGAACCAAAAGAAAAATGTAAAGTAAACACGATTACCGCCGTGCAGATAGATTAGAAACAGGCCCCGGAAAAATTCAACAACTTTCACATGATGGAAATCATCTGTAAATCTTAATTTCCACACTATGGAAATAAATTTACAAGTTATTTCTATACTATGGAAATTATTTTCAAAGTTATTGAGTTCGAAACTCGTAATTGCACCTAAAAGAAATATAATTCTAAGTGATAGGGGAACAGTAAAATATTAAGCTTTTCAGAAAATAGCTGTAAACTCTGAAAAGGGGGAGAAAATCCCATAAAGATTCGGTTTAAAACTTCTCCTTACAACACCTTTTTGTTTGAATTATCATGACAGCGGGTGGGAAAGACTAACTGACGAACAAAAATGTCGGAATATATTGTGAAACTCAAAAGAATTACTTAAAATAAATCACTGCAACAATACTAACAATGACAAATGACACACAGCGCTAATAAGTTTTTAAAAAAGGCAAAAAAAAAAAAATGAAAAAAAAACTTGAGATAACCAAGCACAGAAAATGGTAGGTAGATTCTGTCGGCAGCAGATAACCAGACCTCGGTTTGTTTGTGGCTTATTTCTTTAGTTTTACGAAGCGTTTGGATTAATTTCACCGCTTAGCCTATACGGAAATCTTCCTGAGATTTATTTCAAGGATTTCACAAGTAATATTGTAATCAATAGTCTTGCTGGAATAAATAAAACCGCCGTTTCAGCTGTACAAGATGTAGCGAAAGAAAGCAACTAAGTGGTGCACACAAAGGTCGTCCAACCAACCAACCAAACTTATTCTTGTTTTGGATTTAGAATAGGGATGAATCCTAAGTTAAATGTTTCCTTCAAAAAAACGTTGTCCTTGCCAAAAGCAACAAGCGCGGACAAGATCGAGACCAAAAGCAAACATCAGGCAGGATATTACATGAGTTTTCGGACACACATTTGATTTTAGGGAGCATAGCAGCCTGCCATTGTGAAAAAGACTAAAATGATTGCATAAATTAGTGAATTACTGCCTTGGCTCGTTGCTTTCGACTATGACAACGTTTTTGAACGGATGTATATACACGATTCAAATGGTGTAAAAACATTGCAATTGCATTTAAAGAATAGTACTGAGCAAGAACTACATAAAATGTCATACCAATCATGGGTAGTTTTCACTGGAAGACCGCCACATTAAACTGAGTGGACTAGCTGGATTGTGAAGCCCCGCAAAGATTTCTCTATATTACTGCCTCGAGCAAGAATACATTACAAAATCTGACAAAAACATCGGATATGACTTATCTAAATGCCCTTGGTCGGAAGCTAATAACAATATATGTGGAACTGGTGCAGTACAAATACTGGGAACTGTTATCTGAAATCTGACAGAGTAAATCAAGAAAAAGATTTTTGGCTCCATTTAAGTATGGGGCGAATATATTTTTCAGCTGGGATTAAACGACAATGGCTTTAAATGTCTTCCGAGATGATTTTTTTTATTTTTTCGTCTGGTGAAGTGTAAATTGAGGAAGGACAGCAGTAATCGTAATCGTAGTTTTACGTGTGAAAAACAATCCTGTGAGTGGTAATTCAAATAAAGGACACAGATAAACACCATATGAAATGACAAAACCTTTATAGAAGGGGGGAAAAAAACAAATTTAATGTATTTAAAAACGAAAACGAAAAAAAGAAAAGAAAAACGAAATGTTATGTATAAACTAAAGCAGTCGGCAGACAAGAAAGAAACGCACAACCAGCATCATAATAGACCTTTTTCGAATTCGCAAAATACCGCTGTACGTCTAGATTAAAGACTCGTTTTTGCAGGGTTAGCCTCATTTCAGTGTCAAAATATTCATAAATAGCAACGATAAAACGAAGGATAAACAACTACAACAATACAAACACCTTAAAATTCCACGGACTTTCTCTGAAACACGTGAATATTCTACACAAAAACGAGGCTAACCCTGCATAACAGAGAATTCGAAACTAGAGTATTAAACTAACAAACACAAAAAATTCATACAAAGATACCAATGCGTTAAAAAAAAACCTAAAAAAAATCCAAAAGAAATACGATCATGTGCCAATAAACAAACAAGCATAAAAATATGAAAAATATACAACTTAAAAACACTAATTTCAAGTAAATAAACACTAGACAAAGATGCGTTCATGTGCTTTAGTTTTGACGTTTGTCGTTCCTCCTGATCGACAGATGTTGTCAAATTGAGCAATAACAACCAAACTAAGCCTGCCAACGAGTCGAGTGTCGTAGTGTGGCGTCGTCATGTCGCATTATGACGCTAATTGTGTGCAATACCATAGGAAAGACCCACGACAAAATGAGACTATTTGTATTTCGTGGAATCATAAGAAAGTAATCCTAATCAAATTGAACTGACGCTTCCAACTGAATTTGAGAAGAAACTAGTGTTTTTGATGCGACGTTCCTTATGGATAGAAGGAAAGAAATATAAAAGGAAAGAAAGTTAAAATAAAAAAGGATGGGAGAGAGAACAATGGAAAGAGAAGAGAAAGAAGGAAAAAGAAAAGAACAAGTGGAAATTCTTGAGGTACCATACTCAGTTAGAGCTGAGCTCGTTAAACAAGATGGCAGTATCAGTTCAGTTCTAGCTCGTTCGTTACAAAAAAAAAAAAATCATTCAAACAGACTTTACCTAGATTTAGCGCTTAGCTAACCCAGTCACAATACGAACCAGCTGAGCGAACAACTAGCTGCGCTAAGCATTGTTGGACAAAACCTCCGGCCCTCACTCTTTGCTTTCAAAATCATTTCTCGCGTGGTTTTTGGATAACACAAAGATAAAATTTCACTCTGTTTAATACTTTTGGACTTTTCTAGGCCTCAAAATACATCGGATTAAATTTCCAATTGTTTTCAGGTTGAAAATCGTGCTTAACATAGGGCCGGCCATGAAAAATCCCAACGGACTGTGATTGGTTAAAGAATTTTTTTCCGCTCAGCTGGAAGATATGACACGAATCAAACTACCCCTTAACTCTGGGGGGAGGGGAGGGGGTCAATGCCATTTGTTGCCACTCCGGGAAAAAAACTTTAATTCTTAAAAGACATCTTTTAATACCTTGGGCATTTTTTTTTAACTTCCCATTTCAGATCACGTCATTCCCTTGGGGATTTTTTCTTTGTTTCTCTGAAATGCTTGAGGATACGTTAATATGGATGAGCAAGAGGATGACACGTGATCTGAAATTGGGAAAGCATTACGCACAAAGTAAAGAGGTCTTATTCGAAAATATATAATCAGGGTTCGCACTACTAGAAGATTATAAAATTCCAGGTGTTTTCCAGGAGTTTTCAAGGGTATAAATATAAAAATTCCAGGACTTTTAACTTTGAAATTTCATGTCAGACAATTCAATAATTTTTATTTTCTAATATTTAACCTAATACTAACAAAAAATTCCAGGAGTTTTCCAGGGCCCTGGAAGAAATATTCGAAATTCAAGGAGTTTTCCAGGAATTCCAGGAACAGTGCGATCCCTGTATAATTATCAATTTCTCATATTGCTCAGTTGTCCTCTCAGGATTCGCTCACTCGAAGGTATACGTGACCCTGGTGTACGAGCAATTTCGGGCAACTTTGGTTTCTTGGATAGACATATATGTTGTTATACTTAAAAGACCTTTTACCAAAATGGCGGCCGAAAGTTCAAATAATTCGAAATTAGAAACAAATACCAGCACTAGAAAGAGCACCTCAACTTTAGTAAACCTGCAAAGATTCATTATGTTAGGCGTTAAAGCGGCCGAGAAAACATTTTTCAAAAATTGCCAAACTTACAGAGAAATGTATGTGTGGGGGTATGGCGTATACCCCCACACACACACTTCTCTGTAAATTTGGCAATTTTTGAAAAATGTTTTCTCGGCCGCTTTAACACCTAACATAATAAATCTTTGCAGGTTTACTAAAGTTGAGGTGCTCTTTCTAGTGTTGGTATTATTTTCTAATTATAACTTATTTTAAATTTCGGCTGCCATTTTGGTAAAAGGTCTATTGTCAAAGATGAAGAACCATTAGATTTTATGATACATTTTATAGTTAGTTTTTATTAATAATTTATAATTATTTACAATACAAAATTCCAATTCCAGCACTATTGCATGGAACACCTGTATTTACATTGTTCATATTAAAATCTTTAGCATAACACTATCAGGCATAGTATGAGGGTTGACTGTAAGAGGCAGACTGACATCTGATCCTCTTGTTTGACTTGCTTGATATCTTATGAGACAATATTAGAGTAATGTGTTAATTACTCTAGATATTTGTGACCTGCAGAAGTGTTTCATCCCAAGGATCAAACTATAGAAATTTTGTCCTTCCTGCACCCTGTCCAACTTGTACTTCTGTTCTTAAAGTAGAGGTTGGGTGATCTGGCCTGGAGAAAGAGTGAGCTGAAGAGGAACCACTTCGGCGAGACAAAAGCTGATCTGCAAAGAACATTGCCTGAAAAAAAATTCAAATTAACTTGTGAGTTTTCTTTTAAAAAAAGATGACAGAAAAAACTTGTTTACATGTGAAGCCACCATGAAATCTGTGCTTAATACTCTGATGGTGCACAGTCTGCCAACTACATCACACTGCACATAACAAAATGGCTATATTAATATGATCAACTAAACCTGAGTCAGGACAAGGCACCATGTTGGGCTCTCAGACAGACTTTATTAATAATTCAAATTATGTTACAAATGTTTACATCTACATTTGTACACTAGTTACTTTTAAACAAACAAGAATTAACAACACTGTACTGGTTACAATTAGTTAAAGCTAATGGAGTAGGTGGGTGGGTAAATAAATTACCAGTGTTATAACACTTAGGGGAGGTGGGGTCGATATGCCGTAGCTACTGCTATAATATTGAAATGAGTGAGAAACATAATGTACTAATGTACGAACTTAGGATGTCTGTGTAGTCTAGATTTCTATTTAAAAAGTCAATATCCACAATTTGATGAAAGGTGTCTCCCTTACCTTCTGGGCACTGATGGTTTGAACTCCAATGCTTCGCATTTTCTTGATTGGTTCCAGAATTGGTGAAGCAGTCCCCAGTCTTTCTCCTAGCCTCGGCTTCTCCCTGGGAACTATTCCTAGATCCCCTAGCTTGTAATGCGCAAGAGGTTTGATGACTGCTGCAATAACTGGCTCAACCAATGGAGTAGTTGCCCGTCTGAAATAATATAAGTAAAGGTCATTCAAGGCTATGGTACACATCAGGATGTCATTCCTCTCACAATCACTCTCTTGTAAGTTTTAGAAATATTCTGTATTTTGAAAATTTGGTAAATGGAAATTATGGAATCAAATAGAGTTTTACAAGGGTGTGACAAGGAGTGGCCTGAAGACTGGCATTTTGTTACTTCTTTTTAAGAAATTTTTTGGGGTAAAGAGATGACACCTTCTTTACTAACTTTCTGTGGGGTACATCATTGTTGGTTGAGCAGTTTCTTAGTCTATGTTGTCACTTAAGAATAATGTTTAACTTACTCTTTTTTCTTGATATGTTTTTCTAGGTCAGGACCAGCACTGGAAGACCTCGATGTCTTTGTAGACACAAAGTCTTTAGCTTTGGGACCTACTCCATATTTTGCAGACTGGTCTAGTATGTCTAGGAGAGTCTTTATGAGATTTTGTCTTTGAGATACTATGTCCACCTTGCTATACACACCACTATCATCTACAGGCTAAACAGATCAAAGGACAGATAGTTTTCATGATATAATAATTCATAATTATGTAGAGATTATTTGTGTATGAGTGGGAAACTACATCAAGTTCAGTGTTATTGCATATCACACCTTGTATGTGCTATAAGTCAGTATAACTGGTACATTTCCCACTCATACAAAAACCACTCTATTACTGTTGCCTAGAGAACAGTGGATGCTGCATGTTGAATTGTACTTTTGTCTCAGTGGCTTCAATCCTACATAATTCCAAAGACAGGTCAAAAATAGTGTGCCAGCTTTTTGACACACCTTTAACCAATGAAATACTTGTTCATTTGGACTTGTACAATCATGTAGATGTGGTGTCTACTGCTGATGTCATTGATGTCACTTATAATGAACATGAATCCTAAAAGAATTGTTTCTTTTTATTAAATGACATCATGTTTTGATATATTTACTGGAAACTTACAGTGAGTGAATCCTTGAGTGCACTTGCTGCTTTGGACAAAATATCAACAAGCTCATCCTTTGTCTGCATTACCAGTTCCCGATCCTTCCTTACTTTCTTAAGCTCTATTTCAGCACCATCTGTTTTATCATACTGGATCTAAAACAAATTCAATGGAGAATTTTCGCCAGTCATTTTCTGATGGGGATTTCTACATACCAATTGGTGAAATCACACTAGAATATTACACATACCTTTAATTCATCTTTCATACTTGAGACTTGAGATCTTAACAAGTTTATCTCAATCTCTGTTTCTTTACTTTGTGCCATTTGGTCTTCATATTCTGCCAGCAGTTCTTCTTGTTGTTTTGATTTCTCAGCCAGCATACGAATAATCTAAAAACATGATTGAAAATATTATATGACAAGTTTAATAAAAAAAGGTGACTGATAAGATTGATTGATATCCATACCAAATGGGGAAATGCTGAGTGGAAAGTCATTTTATTGTCCTATTCTACTACCAAGAGGGTCTAATAGAGCTGATTTCATATGACTGTGAAAAGCTCGCATCACAAACACAGTTGTGAGACAGTCAAGGCACAGCAAAGCACACCAAAATTCTAGAAACCATCAAGGTTGCAGCAAGGCATGCTTATGGCACAGACAGTGCTGTGAGCTTTTCACAGTCATAAAATCTGCTCTATGTGCTACATTGTAGAGGAAGGGTGGATATCTTCTAGGACTGCATATTATATTGCTGATCTACATACCTTCTGATTACTGCTATTCTTCCTTGCTAGTTCTTTTTCTGTATGCTCCAGCATATCAATGTGCAACTTTTGTTTTTTCTCTTTTGTTCTCAGCTCATCATTTTCCTGAATAAGCTCCATTGTCTTGTCTGACATCTTAGCTAGTTGAGCATTGATTGAGACATTCTCACGTATAGTTCGTTTTGTCGTCTCAGCCATTTGCTTGTTAGAAACTTTTCTGAATTCTGCAGCAACTTGATTGAGTCGTAACACCATCTCTTTCTTAAGCCTACAAACATAAACACATTTTAGCTGTGATTCTGCTGAGGTGATGCAGTAATATAGATACAGTAATTTCTTACCTATCTTTATCTACGACCGCCTTTCTTTCCAGATTATAGATCACTTCTTTATGATCCTTCTGTTGTCTCTCAAGTTCTTCCTCCATTTTAGCAAACTTCGCCATCAGGTCTTCCTTTTGTATTCGAAATTCTTCCAAAGACGCTAATTTCCCACCTAAAACCATGTTCTCTGAAGTCAATTGGTCTTTAATTTCCTGCATTTCAGTTCGTAAAGTGGCTAACTGAACTTCAAATTGATCTTTTTCCGCATCTTTAGCCTGTTGAAGACCAATGAGTCTGTCTTGAAGGTCAGCAATCTCGTCTGCTCTTTGCTCCAGCTGTTTCTTCAAAAACGAGACGATTTCTTTCTTATCCGTTGTCTGCTGCTCATAATTTGATTTGTAGTCTTCGTTCTTGAGTTCTAGTTCGTCACATTTCTTTTGATATCTCGCTAGACGAACCTCTAAATCTCGAATTTGGATCAAGAAAAATTCCTTTGAAAGTTCAGTCAGAACCTCAGCTGAAACCGCCGAAGTTGCAGACTTACGAGCACTCTTTTTACCACTTTTCTTCTTCTTACCACTCTTCTTACCCTTCTTCTTAGGAGGCATGGTAGTATACCTAGATTATAGGGAGGAATTGTGCCTAAAAGCAAGTTTTTTATCACTATTCTCGTCTCTACTTGTTATTTCTAAACATGGCCGAATATTATCTACACTCGTTACCATAGTAACTGTGGTCAAACAAGAACTAGTACTTAGTCTACCTCGATAATAGAAAACAAAGGAATCCCATAGCATGTTGTTTTAAGAGGCAGTCACGTAAAGAATCGACCACTCAAGTTTGATCAAATTTTCGATTTCCTTCAAACTTTCGGTACGAGATAAGGTTCACGTACAAAATACAAAACCATAATTATTTTGTTTCTTGTCCGAAAAACAAGCGAGATTTTGGGCTCGTTGTTCTGCAGTCCCGGGACCGCGAAATTGGCATTTGGCGTTGTTAAAAATTAACCATTTTTTAGAGTCTACTTCAGCGCGTCTTTTTATCTAAAATAAACCAAATTAATACCAATGATAGACGAGCTATAGTAGTAGCTAGAAATTAAAGAAAAACGAAAATAGCTTAAAATTTCATTCCTCGAAAAATTTTTAAACCAAAGAAGGTTGTTGGCTTTTCGCCAAGTGAGCGAAGCGAGGTTCGAAAATCCATTGTTTTCTCCAATTTCTGACTTAACCTGATAACCTATTCAATGTTTATTAAAAGTGCTATGATTGGTTAAAAATCTCGTGGAATAAAATTTAGGGGAACTCTTCTGTGTTAAGAGATATTAGCGACTCAGTTTTGCATAAATTTGCAATTGCGAAATTTTTTGCATACGTTTTCCCTTCACTAACATGAATCGTAATTATTTTTTTTTATCAATAAAACTTGATAAACCGAAAGAAAATGTTATTTAAAATAAGTGCAGAAAATATGAAAGCAAGAAGTTGAATATTTATGGAGAAATAAAATTTTAAAAGGAATTATAATTTATTTACCGACATCGATCGTTTGCAGAGTATTACTCTAACTATTGCAATCGTTCGTGGTGTGCTTGTAAATATATTTTACAAAAAATTAAAGATGCTTTAGGTCATTGAGATACTGAAAATGAGATAGCGTTTGAGAAAATAAATAGAGGTTATTACACTAAAGCGTGGTTCACACTGGCGACGTAAGCATAAGCGCAAACAATCTGCGCAGACTCAGTCATATGATTACATTTATCCCTATCATCGAGGTGTGAGAAAAGACAAGCACCGCTAAAATGCCGCAGTACACTTCTGAGTCGGCGTATGAGCCATTTCCAGTAGCCCAACTGACAATAACATTAAATATCCTATTTACTCTCAGTAGAGCCATGGCAAAGCTTTAGCAAGAGAAGCAAGGATCTATAAACTGGGTCTTGAAAAACTAGTGTTACAGGGAAGCTTGAAATACCCCCAAAGAGTTCATTAGAATGATTTCATTTTTCGAGTATTGAATTTGGTTATTCGTTTTGAGTTTTGACCAATAAAACCGAAGACTCTATTTTCTACTCGTATAATGATTCGTAGTTCAATCAATGTCATAGGGAGGAAAACTTCACAAATAGTCAATTTGAAGTTTGCGTGCTTTTCCGATCAAAATTCGAGAAAAGAATTGACTTTACAAAACGGACTGCCTCTTAAGTTTACTAATAGCATTTTTCCCCCTATGCACTAATATACGATAAATTTGCGCAGCAAAAAAATCGGGAAAAAACGGACAACCTGCCAAAACGTGCCTCCAAAGTGCTGCCCAGTGGCCTCTTTGCAAGGCTCAAGATGGCGGCGCTAGCTGGCAGGGCAGGTTGCAATCTGCTGTCATCCTTGAAACTGTTAGGCCAATCCTGTGTCCTAGTATTTTTCTCACAAACTAAAAGCATCCAGCTTTCACTTGCCGTCACCCTTTTCACCGAAGCAACAATCCTGTGTCCTAGTATTTTATCTCCTGTCATTACATTTCATTTCGACGAAGGAAAAATCAATTTATTGAAACCTAAGATAAGTATGCGGCGTCTCTAATATATAATGTATATCTAATATACATTTAAAGTTAGATTTTAGCATGTTTGCTTCAGTTGAAGGGGATGTTAGCTCAAATCGAGGGAAGCAATAAAGCGTTGATATCAATTAGGGAGAGATCGAAATTTATAGAGGGGGACTATGGTGTTTTTATGGGGGGGTCATTAATTTTTCAGCAGTAGCTTTTTTAGGATGGGCTTCAAAAATTTTCCCAAAAGTAATACAAGGTGCAAGGGGGGTCATGGTTTTTACGTTTTTACTATTGTTAGCAGGATATCACAAGGGGGGGTCTGAAAAAACTAACTTAGAATGGCAGGAGTGCTTTCAAAAAATGGAAGGGAAAAATTTACAATCATCACAGTCCCTCATACATTATGAAAGTTCCAATATCTGAGACTAAGTTAGGCAAGTGTGAGCTAAATGTAATCCATTTTCAAGATGTTTCAATCAATTAGTTATTAACAAAGAGACCATGTCAGTACCATCAATGTTGTTTATTTCATCATCAAAATATATAAATATATTACAAGTCATGTGAAATATACCTTATTCTACAGTATACCATTAATATAACACTCTAATATACATAACATACAGGGATAATAGCTATGGGATTACATCTATCAATCGAGCAAGCCAATGCCCAAAGCTATGTACAAGGATTGCAACAAAAACCTTTGCAGAAATAGTATTTATAAATGTTCTTTACAAAATCTCTCTCATTTAGATAGCTGCGTATACATTTTTAATTTCAGATGAAGTGACAGTAACAAAGGAATCTAAGGAACAAATAGTGTTGAGTTTATTTTTAGTTTCGCACATAATTGCATAGAAATAATAACTATGAATACTTTGTTAAACTCTTTCTCTATATATCGTTGATGTATTTGTTTTCTTCATTTAAGGGCATGATCAAGAATTCCCAGGATTTTGTCACTCCCCAGTTACCTCAAGATCACCCCCCCCCCTCCTTTGCACCCCCCTCTCCCCCCAAAAATCCCCACAAGCAACACCAAATCAGAAGGAGATCACAGGTACCCTGAGACACCCTAAATACACCCCTGATGTTGTTATGGTCGACAGCTGCCTTCCATATTGTTGTTGCTGCAATGCCAACTCATGTACGTCCTGCTGGACTGCGATTTTTGCTGTTCCTTTATCCATAATGACAGGATCTGAACCATGGCATGCACGTTTTCTTCAAGTGCTTGTTCTTGTCGTTGAATGTCTGTAGAAGCCTTAGGCTAAGTCATGCTAGACTGCATAGTGTGTAACTGCTTGTCGATTTGCTTTCGTCGTTTCTCGCTGACACGCAGTCGCTCCTCAAGACTTGCACGGCTAAAAAAAATAATTGGTGAAATGAATTCAATTTTTTATCCAAATAAGGTACGGTATTTTTATTCCTTTTTTAATCACACGCAATGGAAATTTAATTTCAAATCGATTTTGATTGATGCCAAAAAGAGCAAAATCATTTTGTGACCCAATGGCTGTTTTACAAATCAAAGTTTGCACCTGCTTTGGGCAAAATGGTGACTCTACGTGAAATGCGATTCCATTTGTTCAAGTTTAAAATGCAAGTTTCTATAACTATGAAACAGAATGCAAGTTTATTTACCATTGCACAGGATCCAGCGTGTCTTCGTCTATCCCATTCTCCTGTATCAGTCCGGCAGACTTCTTTTTATTTTCCAATTGTTCTTTCAAGGTCTGTTGCCCCCTTGCGCTGTCGTTAACAGGATGCCGAGCTTCTTGTCTTTGGGGTGGAGACGAAGACACAGAACTCGCAGATTTTGACTGCGCTTTCACAGTTCGCGATGGGGTTATAATCAGAGGCACTTTGTCTGATTCTAAAATATTATCTAGAATTTCAATCCCAGTTGGTCTGCTCTGCGGTGGTACGTGACTTCTATTATCGAACGTGCGTGACCGAGAATGCAAGGTGTTGTTAACGTTGCCACGCTCTGGGAAAATATTTTCACGCGAATCTAAGAAATCGTCGTTATCCAACAAACCTAAGGCAGAACTCTCGGACAGATTATGTAGATTGTGGTCAGATATGCTTTTGGTCAAACCCGAGTGTGAGTTGTCGATTAAGGACCTTGGTGACGTCACACGTCGAACATGTGATCCGTGCATTGGTTGTGATTGTGGAGATGGCCGCGGGGAACTGGCACCTAGACGGTCGAAGTGAGGTCGAGTACCGAACATCGCTCGTTCGTAACCAGATATTCTTGCTTCTAGCCGTGCAATCTAGAATAAGACGATACGTGTTTAGCATCGCAGTCATTTAGCATGCCTAGGCTGTAGAACGAGACAAAAACGAACGAGAGTTCTTGGAATAAGAATACAAGGAAGAGAAATGGCTTCTTTACACGGGCGACTTTTTTGCGATAAGCACTGAATAGCCCACTTTCGATATATGGTTGAGTGATTACACACAATAAGAACCGAATCGAAGCTCCGAGGAATAACAATGAAATAATCGTAAGATCGAGTATGTTATGTTTCTTCAAGCAACATAACATACTCAAGAAACAAAAAACATACTCAATCTAATCATTTACCGAGCACAATAACATCGAAATAACTGTAATTATTCTTTTGTTTCCCCAGAGCCTCGACTCAGATCTTATTGTGTGCGATCACTCAACCATATATCAAAAGTGGGCTATTGCCTTTGTTCCGAACATGTTTGAATTTAGTGCGATTTTGCGGTGATTCGCACTCAAATCACCACTCATGTTTACTCGCGCGATTTTTGAATGCGGGTGAATTGCAGAAAAAATCTTCCGTGTAAACGGACCATAAACTCTTATCAGCATTTGAAGTTTTATCATAAAAGTAAGGAAAAACGCCAGCGTACCTCGGCATCTTTAATGACTAATGCCTCGTTGATCGCCTTCAAGTCATCTTGATAAACATTTAGTTGAGAAGCAAGGTGCTTGTTCTCGTCTACAAGGCTGGTCATTTCTCCTTTACAGTGTGACAATTCCTGGGTCATTTGTCTTTCATTTTCCTGTAAGTTGCTTACAACGAGTCGATTTTCAGCCTGCATTTCTTCTCGTTGTGATAGCAGCTTAGCATGGCTTTCCTGAAGCCGTTTTACCTAACAAATTGAGAAGAATAATTCAGTCTTTGAACATCAAGAGTTACATCCATGGGGAAACGAAGGCACTACCAACAATTTTTTCTCAGAAAAATTTGTTAATTGTGATTGATTTATTGTGGCGTGCGCGCTCAAAATCGTTGAATATAGCCGGATATTTGCACTCGGCTAGCTCGCATTGATTTCTTATGCGGTGCACAGCGATTCTCGAGCGATGTGTCTGGCTTTGGCTTAGCGTGACAATGCCGCGTATCTTGATGTTCCCTAGTCAAAAGTTACCATAAAGGCGATGTTTAAGTAAAACCTCTGCCAATACACTGCAGTTCTAATTCACTAGTTTCACATCCCCATAATGCTTTGCGTTTTTTGGGGGGCAGAACGAGATAAAATCGTTAATATTACCATGAAGATTATATAGAATTAAAGAAAAACCAGCTAAAAACACTTACAGGTTTATCAGAATTACCAAAAACCAGAAAGAAAGAAATTCGAACAGGTTTATGATTAAATGTCACGACATCTTTTCGTAAGTCCATACATTGTCTGTAACACCAAACTTTTGATTTTCCTGTGCGTGTGGAATTAAATCTGATTAAACTGATACTCGATTTTTTAATGATAATAGCAAATATTCTCAACATCTGTATGAAAAGTTTTCAATTTTCGAACAATTTTCTTTCCAGTTGCCCCCCAAAACGCAAAGCATTATGGGGATGTGAAAGTAGTGAATGGCCCGTGCGTTTCACCCCTCAACTCTGGCACAAGTGACCGTAGTTTGTTCGATTTATTTTTCTCTCTCTTGCCTGGCACCAAAGGCTTTTACTCCAGGTTTATGAAAATCGTAAGTTGTAAAAAGAAAAAACATTTGAATACCTCTTGTTCCTGTGACACCTGTTTCATCTCGTGTTGTTGTTGTGTCTTTCTCATTTCCTGTACGCATCTTGCTTCAGCTTCGGCTTCTCGTACTTGCGCTGACCCGAGATCCTTGGCGAGTCGTGTGCAGTCTTGTTCTTTGGCGGTTAATAAAGTATGAGCTTCATCTAGTTCTTGGATTAGTTCCTGCTCTCTGCGCTGGTATTTCAAGAGGTCCCGGCGTGCTTCCATTAGTTCTGCATGCTGTATGGATTAATGTAATAAAAAATTGAATGAATGAAATAAAATGAATGAATGAATAAGTGGAAAGAACATGAAAAGAATGGGTGAGAGGAAGGAAAGCAGAGAAAGGAAAGAAAACGAAAGAGGAGAAATGGTTTGTAAATGAAACAAAACAAATTAAAAACGTCTTATACAAAACAAATCCCAAAATTTTTTTTTCAAAAAATGAATCTAAAATATGCAAAATTCTTTCGACATTTTTGATAATACTTACAGTATTTTGTAGCTGTTCTCGTGAAAGCCGTAGCTCTTGACTTATCTCGTCTGTATCTTGTTTTCTTTTTCTTAGCTTTTCGGCTTCCTAAAATACAAACATGCAACGGAATCAACCGTTTCTTAACATAAAGTAAAAAGAGCACTTAATTGGAACTTGAAAAGTTGTATTACGAAACAACGAAGTGTTTTCCCTTTGTCTTCTTTTTCCATGGTGTTTCCAACAAACGTTTACTAATTTTACAAACATCAGTTCTAAATAGACCGATCCTGCCAACACTAGCTCCTCCAATGAGAGCGTAAAGTTTTTCCCAAGGGAATATGGAGGGCCGGACAAACAAAACTACAAACCTTTTGATTTCAGGGACATTTAAACATTTATTGGCTATTTGTGTCAATGTTTTCCCGCGTTACACAAAATAAAACTAAGCCGTATATAATTTGTAGTAATCGACATTTATTTCATAGCGCAATCTCGATAAAAAGTTTTGGCTTGTCCGACGTAGCAACAGTATCTATGGATAGCGGGATAGGTCTATTTTCACGGAAGTAAAAAGTTTGCAGTTATCTGAGGGAAGTTTATTTTAAAGCGTCAAAGCTGCTGACGAACTTCGAAACTTCCCCAAAAATAATTAATTCGGGACCCGCTGGCCAAAAGTAACACTGAACACGCAGTAATTGACGCCATACTTTAGTAAGATCTCCTATTTGAGCCAGTCTCTTCTTCATTTCCATCTGCTGTTGTTTTACAGTTTTCTCGTAGTGTTCCAAGCGATTCTTCTTCTGTCGCAACGTTTCTTGTGACTGGTCGAGTTTAGCTTTTAACTCTGCGATCTGTAAGGAACAAGATATAGAAATCAAAAAAACCTAGCAAGTGAGAAAATATTATTCTGTCTGTGTGTCTGCCTGACCGTTTAGCGTTCTCTCTTTATGTCTGACCGTCTGTCTGCAATCCCCCAAATTAAACTGGCTTACCCTTTTATCGTAAATCTGTGAGCGTTTATTATACTCACTAACCTCGACTGCTCTCTCACTCAGCTCGTATCTAGCTTGGTTCAACGAGTGTTCCAGGGCCACAACCTTCTGCTGTAGTTCACTCCTGTGTTCTTTCATCGTCATGTCGAGTTGAGAAACCTGAAAAACGATGATTAACAGGGAAGGGACGTGGCTTAAAACATCGAGAGAGCATGATAAAGAACAAGATGTTTGGAATTGAAGAATATCTAGAATACTTTTCGCACAATTCACTCTCTTTGACAACATCTCGTGCACGAGACGGCACGACACAAACCAAAACTGCTCTAACCTGCGAGTCTCTAGTCTTGATTTCTTTCTGACTGTCCTTCAAAGCTTGGTCCAGTTCTGCTATCTGTGTTTCTTTTTCCTTTATATCTTTTTCTTTCTGTTGTAGTTCTTCTACGCTTTCGTTTAACATTTTATCCAGTTCATTGACCTTCTTTTCTTTCTCTTCTACGACATGTTGACTGGTTTGTAGGAGATCTTCCAGAGATTTGAGCTGTGAAATGGTGTCCTTCAAATCTGCCTCTATTTTATTGACCTAAGAGAATAAGGATGAGAAATTTAGCCAACCCCTTAGAGCCCAGCAGCAATAACTGAAATGTTTTATAATAACATTATCAATGCAAAAACCCAATACGGAGGACGAAGAAAGAAAAAAAACAGAGTGAAATGAATGGCAGACGCTCTGCCGAAACATGTCTTGTAATTTTAAAATAGTGATATTATGTTTAAAAGTCTTGATCAGTTTGTTGTTCTCAAGACCAGAGTGAAATGAAATGGAATTAAGTGAAGTAAAGCGAAACGAAGTGGGCAAAGAAGAAAAATTCTCATACCGGTTGAAAAAAAAAAAATTGAGCAAGAAAAGGAGGGAACTATAGAATATATTGCAAAAATAATGAATGAAAAATGAAAGGAATGGCAGTTGCATAATAATGAGATAAGAAAATAGAATACATAGAACATGGGGAAAAAATGGAACTAAGAAAGAAATTAAATGAGTTTAAGACGCAAACAGAATTACGGGGGGGAGCAGAAAATCCAACAATGGTGCCTAACCTCTTTGTCTAACTGAGCAATGTGATCATCTTTATCCTTCAGATCATTCTCCAAATGTCTTATTCGTTCCTCCAATTCTCCATTCCTTTTAGTTTGCTGCGTCAACTGTGAGCGAGTTTCTTTGTACCCTAATTCAATGGTCTGCAGTTGCGCAGTCTTTTTATCGTTCTGCGACCTACTCTCCTGCAACAGCTGCTCCAGTTCAATAATACTCGCAGAACTCTGCTTCATATCTTGGTGCATTTCTTTTAAAGTTGAACTCAGTTCATTCACTTCTTTCGTGCGGTTTTCTAGATCATTTTCTGTCTTTTCCAGCTTGTGTTGCATTTCAAGCGACTCGTTTTGCGTGCTGTTACGTTCTCTGTGTATTTCTTCCTCAATTAGAGAAACCTGTTGTTGAAGATGGATTCGAGATTCTTGTAATTCTCGGCAACGTTGCTGTTCTTTTTCGAGGTTGGCTTGTCTCTCTGATACTGCTTTCTCGAGTTTTTCGATATAATTTGCTTTTTGTTCTACGTCTGTGGTTGTCTGCTGTAAGGCGATTTGAAGTTTTGCAATCTGAAAATAATTATTGCAAAAATTTAATAAACGCCATGCTTTTTTGGATTAATTTATCATTGTTCATATTACAAGTCATGATCATGACCATCATCATCATCATCATCATCATCATCAGTTGCAGAAACAGAAGGAACATCAACATTCTTTTTCCATCATCAATATCATAAAACATCAGCAACAGTAACAGTATCAGTATCATCATCACCATCACCATCACCATCGCCACCCCATTCATCACCATCATTAGCAACAGTAGCATCCCAACCATCTTTACCATCACTGTCATCATCATCATTACCGCAGCAGCAGCAGCAGCATCACAACCATCACCATCATAATCAGCAGCAGCATCATAACAATCATCATTCATCATCACGATCATTCTCATTATCATCATAATTTGAGCATCTTCACCACCATCATCATGGCACCACCATAATTATCTTTACCTTCATCACCATCATCATCAATATGATTAAGAACTAACGATTTGCTTGATTAACAAAAATGTATACGATCTTTTCTTACCTCATTATTTGCAGTAGTTATCTCATCCTCGTGCTCTTTCCTCGCTTCTTCCAGCTGTTGCAAGTAAACCTTGATTTCTTTCTGACATTCCTCCAGAGATGATTTCAAGTGTTTCATCTGTTTTGTAGCGTTCTCTGCTTGATTCTCCATCTCTCCAAACTTTTGGTTGTGCACGTTTGCCTGGTTCTCACTTCTTTCTAGTTTCTCAGCTTGTTCTTTGAGATTTCGCTCCAGCTGTTCGGCGATAGAGTTTCGCAGTTGTAGCTGCTGGCGCGTTCCTAAGAGCAAAAACCAGAAGAGTCGTTAATAATTTATACGCTCAGCTCCTCTTGGAGCAGCATTCGTATGACTGGAATTTGAAAACGCAGAGCACTTGAATGGCTTCCCATTTCCCGTCAAATCGCTTGCTTACCTGCTAACTCTGTCTCCAGCTGAATAACTACCACGCTCTTATCTTCAAGTTTCTTCTGAATCTAGAGCAAGAACACTCATTAAACTAAAATTAGAAAAAGGTGGTTTTGATTCTTGGTTTCTTCCTTCGATTCTTGGCCAGGCTCTACGGACAAGAATGCTCTCTCTCTCTCTCATCAAGCTAAAGATGCTCACCTGTTCTATTTGCTCTTGCAGTTCCTTACAGTGCTCTGCGTGTAAGCCCTTCATCTTCTCGATCAGAGTAGCAGCGTCGTCTAGTTCCGCGTTCTTTCCCCTGATTGCTTCTTCTAGTTCATTGATTCTATCTATTTTTGCTTTCAGTTCGTCCTTGATTTCCTTCACCTGGTCTGCTCGCAGGCTCTGCTCGGAGGACTTGTTGTCTAACTGTCTTTCGAGTTGATTGATTTGTGCTTCTTTTCGCCGAAGCTAAAACAGAAACGAAACGATAGAAAACGAATGAATGAATATAACGAACTAAAAAATGAAAAAGAACACGAAAATGAAAATCGAAGGGAAGCATGAAAGGGAACAAAGGAAATAAAGAAAAGAAAAAAGGAGAGGCGATGAGAGGAGAGGCGATGAGAGGAGAGGAGAGGAGAGACTCAAGGCAAACTCACCTCTCTAAGTAACTCATTTACTTCAGACACCTTCTCCTCCAAGTTTTTTTGCACATCCACAATCCTAAGATTCCTTTGACCAAGTTTCCCTTCAAGTGACGCGATATGCGACATCTTGTCCGCTAGGCGTTCTTCTAATTGGACATTCTGCGTCGAATATCGTGATATCTCGTCCTCCAGTCTGGTAATCGTTTTCTCGAGTTCGTGCTGTTTGCGATCGCCCATGCGACTTCGCTCTACGATGGCGGACAGCTCAGAACGAAGCCCATCCATGGTGCCACCATCACTGCTTAAGCCTAAGACAACACCAATAAAATCAGAAAATCGTGGGAAAAAATGAAGCATGTGTCACGCAAACTTGGTCGTGACCTGTCACGCACTAGTGGCGAGGCCAACTATGGAAAGGCGGAGGAAAGGGGAGTTTCGTGAAACTCCTTATGAAAGTCCTCCCAGTAGATCTTTGCGGGCTTTGAATTAGAGATACCATAAAGTTTTAGTTTGAACGTAAAATCTTTTGTTCATGGAATTTGTCACGCAAAGAAGGAGTAACAAAGACGACAAGATTACACACGTTGTTCCAACCGCACCACCACACTGTCTGTCCCACAGCAACACGGGATTTGTCCCGCAGTCCGAATCCCATGATGAATTACGGGAATTATCACGCAACCATCCACTCACCAGCAATATGTTTCTGCTGCGCAGCTGCTCTAGCCACAGCACTTGCTTGCAATTTCTGAATCTCAGCATCCTTCATAGCCAACTTGAGCTTTAGGTCAGCCACTAACGCTCTTGTCTTCCCAGGACTGGTGGGTGTGTGTCCATCTCCATCCATCAACACATCTCCATTCAGATAGCTACCATCACTACCTGGACTACTGTTACTAAACCCGTTGACTCTTTGATGGCTGTTGTATATACCACTATCACTCGTCTAATTACAGAGACAAAGACATAAAGTAAGAGTTGAGGGCGTGGCATTCACGTGTAATATAGTGAGCATGGTACATTATAGTCTGGCATTGTGGTATAGCATTTATTGTTCATCATGCCTTATAAGGTGTTATTTGTACCGAAGCTAGACCACAATGCACACCGCTTACACATCTAAGAAAAGGGAAATGGAGGCTTAGGCCCAGTTTAGACGTCGGACTTTTGCCGTGTCAAATTCAATGTAAAAGAGATGATAATGAGTAGAAACAAAAACATTTGACTAATTTGCATTAGATTCGACGCGGCAAAAGTTCGACATCTGAACTGGGCCTTACGCCGGAATAGGGATCCCAATATCCGCGTGGTAAATGATTTCAAACACCTCACAGGGGATGGTTTATTAGGGTACTTGAAGACGTATGATACTCTGTCTATTACAGCACGGATAGGAATTCGCCGTGGCTTCCGTTGACCTTTTCTGAGACGTTTCTTCCTTAGCTTTTTTCAGAACTCATACAAAGTCACGAAAGAGCACGAAAACAAGAAGAAACGTTAACCATAAATACTTTTTTGGGGCTTACACACATTCACTTGTTCAAACATACTCACAGAGGGCGTGGCATTCACGTGTTCTTTCATGCTTTGTTCCTGTACTCTATGTACCAGGTCTTCTAGCCTTGCCATGTGCTGTTTAGTCTCTTCCATCTCTTGCTGATACTGTAGAATCTTTTGCCTTTGTCTCTCCACAACATCTTGTAAATCTTCACTTTGGTCCTTAATGTGAAAGTCAGTTTTTCTCAGTTCGTTCTCTAGTCTTCCTATCTTTTGACTTTGACGTGATATTGTTGCTCTAAGACTTGTGTTCTCTTGTTGTAAGGAGGCTTGGCTTTCCTCGCGTACGATTCCTTCGTCCTGTAACAGTCTGAACGAAGAGTAAAACAATACTGTCAAAATATTCTAATAGTTGAAAGAGCCAGTAATCTTTTCAAGGGTGACATTTCAAGGAGAAAAGTTAAAGAATCTGGTATAACGTCCTATACGCTACCAGCCGAGGTAAATTATACACCTATTTCAAAAAACATTGTCACAGTCAAAAGCAACAAGCGACAAGGGATAAGTCGTGACTGAAGACAAACGTCGCTTGTATTAAGCCTGGTCCTCACTAGCGACATAAGCGTAAGCATAAACAACATACGCAGACTCAGTACTGCATTTATCACCGAGGTGTGAGAAAAGACAAGCACCGCTAATGAGCAGTACCCTACTGAGTCTGCGTATGTTGCTTATGTTTATGCCTATGTCGCTAGTGAGGACCAGGCTTTAGCTACGTTTTCGTGCACACATTTAAACCTAGGAAGCACAGCAGCCTGCTATTGTAAAAAAAGATTAAAATGACCGCGTCTGAATGGATGAACTACCGGACAAATCACCGAAAGCATTGATTTGGTCTTGAACTGCTGTTTTTCGTTTTTTCACTCATATACAGGTGTACATGAAAATGGTTTTACAGAAAACTCGTAACTGACCTTATTTCTTCTTTTAAGTCATGTAATTGTGCGTCCATGGAAGACAGTTTTTCGTGAGCTTCATTACTTTCCTTTTGCGATTGAGTAAGCCTTTCTCTGAAGCTTCTTTCTTTATCTGCATACTAAGACAAACAAATGATATCAAAACTCATCTTATTATTTTTGACGTCACTTCCGTTTCCGGTTATTTCGATCTTGAAACGAACTTGGCGGGAAACTGATATGCAGGCGTTACTATCTTTTCCCGCCAAAACAATCGTAATGTCTTCGTGAACGTGTCGAGACCCGAACTAAAGTCGAACAGAAATGAAAGAGATATGTATTCAAGACAACTATGAAAGCAAAACAGATGGAAGAAACGGAAAAATAAAGAAAAATAGAATTGTGGTTGTTACTTGTTTCTTTAACGTCCTAATCGAATCTTCTTGGTCCACCAGTTTTTCGGATAATTCATCAACACTTCGTAATGCATCTTGTAGCTGGATTTCAGTTCTGGAATATAATCAAGCATAAGAATTCTAAATTTCCTTTAATTCTTTATATTTTTGAGAGACACAATTTCAGGAGGGTGATGAATTATTTATTAACCTTTTTCGTAGTTTAGATTCTTCTCTGAGCTCTGTTTCAGCAATGTTCGACGTCTCGATTACGCTTCTCAATTCCTCTGTCTTGGATTGCAGCTCTTCCTGACATTCTCTTAAGTTATGTTCATTTACTCTAGAATAAACAAAATCGACTTATGTAGAAACACCAGAGAGAACTGTGGATTTGAACTGGGAAGTGAATGAAGGAATGAAAAAAATGAATGAGATAGAGTAAAATGGAACAAAGTAATGTGTGGTTGGGAGAAGGATGAAGAAAAAAATTGAATGAGTGAAAGAAAAGAAATAGTTGCTTTGGGAAATGAATATTTGAATGGGTGATGGAGTGTCAGCATGAAGAAAGGTGGTAAGGAGGTAGAGTTAGATGGTCACTCACCTTGCACAGTCTTCTTGCTCTGCTAGCTGTGATTCTAGATTAACAACCCTGTCCTCGAGAGACCGGACACGTTTTGTTTCTGCTTCCAAGTCCTGATGAGTGACCTTATTCTAAAATGATATGAAAGATACAACAATCTGGGTATTGTAGTATGTAGACAAAGCAACATCCAGCGGCAAGCACCAACATGTGGCAACAGACTCTATACATGCAGGTGTGGGATCCTGGAATTATAAGATGGCAGCGACCGTAAAACCAAATACCATGATCCATTGTTTAGGAGGTACGTTTATAACTAACATCACACCTACATGCAGTCATGACTGCTTCAAGAAGAGGGTTGAACATTCACCCTATCTACTTACCCCCTCTGGATCCACACCTGATATGAACTTAGAAAGGATAAAGAGAAAAATAACATTAAGCCCTTGGCGGGAATTGAACCCCACATCTTCAGTTTACTAGTCCGATGTGTTAACCACTACACTACAAGGACCAACCATGCCAGAAACGCAGCTGGACAATGTAATGTACATGTATGTGGCAACCGTAGGGGATCCCAGGGCATTATTTTTCTCTATGGGTAAGCTGAACACCGTAAATTTGGGGTATGCATACATATATTAGAAATGAAAGTAAAGTGAATGCGTTTGGTGTGCATATATAGAAAGGATAAAGAGAAAAATAACATTAAGCCCTTATGGTTTTGGCAGGAATCGAACCCCACATCTTCAGTTTACTAGTCCAATGTGTTAACCACTACATATGAACTTACAAGCTTTCATGAAGCCTTGACTTCTAAGTTACCTTATTTCTTGCCTGGTGTAGTTCAAAGCTCAAGTTTTCCAGTTCAGACATTAGCTTATGGTTTTGACTAACCAGCTGTGCATTCTCTTCTCTGTGTCGGTTTAACTTTTTTCGGAGAGTATCATGATCATAGTCACTACCAAAAGACCTGCTATGAAGCTGAAGACAAACAATCAGACATGACTCATATGAGAACATTCACAATTTTATTTCAATGGATAAAAAAAAAGCAAGTGTTGCTTATAGCTAGTTTGTTAGTAAGTTTGGGGAAAAAAGTGGAGCATGAATGAAGCCATGAGCAGGTCAACACTGAGGTTTCTTTCTTTATAGATGACCTGTGCCCTAAAAATATCTGCAAATGATTAGATCTAAGACCTTTGCTGGGGCTCAGATGACCAGGTAAAATAGCAGTCTTGTGTCATTTAGAGACATCAAGCATGGAGGGTCACGAGTTTATTGGTGTTTAGTATGAGTGTCAAGCATCACCCCCTCTAAATAAAGTCAATTTCTCTCTTTCGTTATTTTCCTTGGTCCTAAGAACATTGGTAAACTAAAGGCTTGGACAATGTGACACAATGTGACAGTCCCTATGATGTTGATTGCAATAGGGGAATTAGTGTGTCTGCTCATGAAAGTAGAAATGATTTCTACTTCAGTGATGTCACCAGAGATGTTGCATGCAACAGTTGCATGGAAGGACACAGTGCAATTTCTCAGTTGTAAGCAATGATGCAGAGAACTGTGCATCATGTATCTGAACTTTAATGCTCCACTCACCTCACGATCCCTTGGCGTGGAAAGTGCTGACCCCGTTGTGAGATCAGGTAATGAGGATTTAAAAGATGAGCCAATGGGGGGGATGTTTCCCCTTCTGGCATGAGACATCCCTGGATCAGAAGCGGGAGGGGTGAGGTCTGCCAAGGTCAGGATTTGACCACTCTCAGGGGAGGACGAGTAGCTCCTTGTGGGTGCATTTATGCTGCAAATGGAAATGAAGAGGAAATGAAGAAATATGAATTTAATAAGTGTTTATGGTACACCTACAGATTGCAAAAGATGGCAGTGCATATGAAGTGATAATAATGTTTTGCATAACTGCATTACCAATGCCATCACAGCTATCCCCATCATCATCAACCATCACCAACTTCAGCACTACTATTGCCATTATGACAGTGCCAGGACTATCAACACTACCATCACCATTTTGTCATCATTGTTGACAATGCCTCCACCACATTATTTCCATATCAGTACTGTCTTAGCTAACACCAATGCAAACCCATGACCACCAACACCATTCAACATCTCTGCAACTACCTCCCCCATCATCATAGTGTCATCACCTATCAGAAATACATTTCATTTTGCTAAACACATATCCTGTATTAACTTTTCGATTTCTTATACCCTTCATCCCAGGAAGCACAAACTACAAAACTAGACAACAGTGACACTAACCTCAGTATTAGTTACCTGTAATCACGAGGACTGAGCTGAGTTACTCTACACTTGCCTAACACTTCTAAACTCTTATTCAACAATTCTTTACCAGACTGGTCTGCAGTACAGTCTAATGCCTGTCTGTTTACAAGCTCACTGTCTTTCTTTTGATAGGCACTTGGGATTTTTGGTAGAACTCTTCTCCTTGGTTCTGAATGTGATATCTTTATATTCCTGGGTTCAGTCCTACTAGTACATGGTGTTACAGGGTGACTAACACTATATAAAAAACATTTTCTTCTACCTTCATTTGATTCTTTTATATCTGAGACAGAGCTCAATACTGAAGGGTAATCTAAAGATTTAGTTCTTCTTTTCACTATCCATTTTTCAGTAGCTTCTAAATTTCTTGGTGGGGGTATAGACCTGCTGCCAAAATCTCCACAATTCAAATGACATTTTCTGAGATAGTGTTCTGCCTTGTTTTGCAGCTGGTATGGACTCTCCTTGACATTATGTTGTATGTCAAAATAAACAGGAAGTTTATCTTTACTTCTTATGTACTCTCCAGCACTTCCACTTGAAATAAGAGACTCCTCACCCACCTCAGGGCTGGATAAACCAAGATCTGAAAGCCTCAGGGGGCTATCTACATTCTGATAACTGTATTTGGCTTTTCTATCTTGCGTAAACAATGTCTTTCTTGTTGACTCAAATTCAGGGATATCTTGGTACAATTCAATAAACCTTTTTTCTTTTTTCTCTTCTGGGTTAGGAGTTTCTGGACTAAAATGAATAGTCTTGGCTTTCTTATTTTTCAAATTCCCATTTTCAATATTCATGCATTTTCTTTGAACAAGACATGATTTCCTTCTAGCCTCTGGAGTAGCTTGTTCTTGTTTAATCTTGAGTTCAGAAGATATATTGTGCTGGTTCCCTGTTGGCTCTGAGACTCTAATCCACTGTAAATTTTTAGCTTCTTGTAACTCAGGTACCAAACCAACTGAATGGTCACATAAATTCCCCACTCTTGTATAATATTCAGCATTCTTTTTATCTTTACTGTCATATCTCTTTCCTGATAGTATTTCTTTACAAAAAGCTTTCCTATTGCTATGTCTATTGCTACCATGATGTAAGTCTGTTTCTGCCTGCTGTACACTATTGTGACGACAACTAACCCTTGTTATTGTCCTGTTTTTAAAACAGGACAATAACAAGGGTTAATTATCAAGAATAACAAGGGTTAATTATCAAGAATAACATTATTAGCAAAAGCCAAAAGTCATGTGGCCCATCATGATTGCTAAACATTAAATTGACATCACTCCAAACCACTAACTCTACATTTGGGCACTACATTATAGAATACCTGGCCACTTTATTTGAATAATAGAATCTATTGTGTTATTGTGTCATTCTCAAAAGATGCCAACATATATTGGCTGGGTGTTCTATAATTGCTCCCATTTGGGTTACCTGTGGTTTTAGGGTACAGATTACCTCAAATCATCTGGACTTAAGTGATAACCTCTTTCTCTCTCAGAGGTTTCTTTTCTTCTTTCGTATGTTGATGGCTGACTTCTCTGGGTTGTTTTGGCCTTATCACTTGAAAAAGAAAACAGTATATGATTACTTTGAAATAATTTTAAATTTATAATGATCAAAGACACTCACTCTCCCCACATTGTTTACACTCCAATAGTGCTGCGTGGCAGTGACGTCACAACTCAGACAAACAAACCTCAGCAAAAATTTTTTTTCTCATTTTTGAGTCCCATTTCTGCCATTTGGTTTTTAATGACAACTTTTTTTGAAAATAAGCAATGTTTTATAAAATAAAATAAAATACAACG
>JAAAQI020153675.1:3322-64698 GCA_011800005.2 Stichodactyla mertensii | reverse complement strand
GTGGCTCCCCTAGCTTGGGTTACCCTTAGTAGAAGGCGTCTTTTCACCTTAAATCAAATGACAACTCTATCATCGATTTTGTGGGAGAGGAGCGTTAAGAATATGCTTACCTCCGTGGCGCAATGGATTAGCGCGTTGGACTTCTAATTCAAAGGTTGTGGGTTCGAGTCCCACCGGAAGTGTAATAATTTCATTTTTCACATCTATTTACTTACCTTGTTTCTTTTTGGGATATCTTGATGTCAGTAGGAACCCACGCGGGGTTTCCGATATTCTTTGCTATTTTGAGTGGCAACTAGAGAGAAACTACTAGAAAATTGAAATTATTAAAAAATTACTTTAAAGTTGCTTGATTTTTTATTTTATTTTTTTTAATTGGTTGTTTCTCATGCATTCCCAAATATTAATAGCTGTTTTTTAGACCTAATTTCAGCATAATATTTATATTATATTAATCATTTATCTTCCTCTCGATGCACAATTGATTTTAAGGGACGTGAAAATCATGGAGGCAATCAAATTTTCTCCCTCACATTATTTCTTTGCATCATTCGGCATGTGGTCGTGAAAACGTTTCTGTGTTCCCTCGTTGTTCTTAAAAAAGCGCCAAAATAAGTTTCACGTGGTTGTCTGGTGAATGAACTATGTGCGCCTTTGTAGGTTTTCGCGCCTTTTTCATGTTCAATGAAAACAAAGTGTTAGGAAAGCAAAGCGACAGCGAAAGGTTGTGCTCACTAAAACATGATAAAAAGGCTTCAAATATTCGTTTATTCGAACTCAAAATTTCCTATGGCGCAGAGAATATCTTGAGAAAAGTGGTCTTTACTTGACAGGCTCGGAAAAAGAGTCAAGAGAAGACCTGTTGTACTTCTAAAAGTTTTTAAAGAGGAAGGACTTTGCTCTGTGAATTATTTACATCCAGCTGAAGTTCCCTAAAATCCTTCTAACAAAACTGAGGTTCTGGTTTTTGAAATGCCGAATATTTCTATTTAGTGCTGATGATCAACTTATCTGAGCTGTTTACATGCTGGCATACATATTTAGTCATGTTAGTTGGCAAGATTTCTAGCTTCGTTCTGTAAGTGGCTTCCATGTTTGTGTACTGAAAAACACTGGTAAACTTCAAGACGGACTTCAGTACTCTGAGCAATGAGAAGACATTTATTGGAATGGCTCAGATGAAGTAGAGGATGGGAAAATGTTCCAGAACTTTTCTGGTAAGTCATTTGAAGGTATGGAGATTGTTAAGTTTTTGTTTTTATTAAGAAGCTAATATTTTCTGAGTAACAAAATATTGATTTGTAATTCAAAATTTTTCCTTACATGGGTGTCATTTTCTTCTCTTCTTTCGTAAAATAATCGTAAAAGAACTCTTAAACTTTCAATTGAGTAGATGCTGGATGTTCAAAACCGTTTTTGAAAAAAAAATAAAAATAAAAAAAAAATCTATTATGTTCTCGTATGGTTTGCATTATTAATTAGCATGAATGCCGACTCAATTGCTCTGTTTTCCATATTTGGCATTTCTAAAAATAGACTCTTCCTGAATGTGATTGGCTGGAATTGTACAAGTTCATGTAAGGCGCTATAAGAAGTGATTACGTCACTTATGGCCCATCATATCTTTACGTGTCTTGTTTTTCGTCTTTTTTCTTTATTTAGCGACCATTTAACTATGGGCATTTGTGTACATTTATCTCACGATATACGTGGTGTATACCATGTTAGGGTCTAATCAATACAAGGGGTCAAGACGCAAATGTTTTTGAGAAGATGTTGCGCATGCTCTGTTTTCTCGCGCAAATTGCCTTTTTAAAGGTAGTATGGTAGAAACTAGTAAAAACTAGTGTAGACTGAGTCTATGTATATAGCAAACAAGTTGACAGGAATATAATTTGTAACACCGTGTGGAGGGTGATTCGAAATACTGACGTTTCGGACGTTAGTTCTTCGTCGGAGTTCCTCTTTACTCCGACGAAGGATTAACGTCCGGAACGTCAGTATTTCGAATCACCCTCCACACGGTGTTACAAATTATATTCCTATCAACTTGCCTTTTTAAAACCCCTTTGGGTTTTAAAAGATGCGCACGCAACCTGAGGCAAAAGGTTTATAAATAGGCCTCTACCTTAATGACGTTACATACCTACACTCCCAGGAATCCCTTTCGGTAGCTTTTTTTGTCATGCTAATTTTCACCATTGTCTTGGTATTCTCAAAGGAGTTTTAACATTTGAATATGAAAAGAGATTTTGAAAAGGATTGTGGTAGTTTAGGTATGAAACGTCATAAGGGTTTAGGGTCTATTACGTCATAAGGGTTTAGGATCTATTACGTCATAAGGGTTTAGGCTCTATTACGTCATAAGGGTTTAGGCTCTATTACGTCATAAGGGTTTAGGCTCTATTACGGTAACAACAAAGCAAATTCTAAAGTTTTTAATTATTTTTCGACTACGTATGAATTGTTAAAAAAAAGGTTTATTAAAACCACAAGGAAGTACAATATTACATCGTATCTACCTTCATTTATATTGCTATAGAGCATTCGGATATTATTATTAGTTATTAATTATATACAATTTCAACTTCGACTTGCGTCGCCGTATAATCAATACATTTACTTAAGGTGTAAGCGAGGAAGGATTTCCTTTCTTACACGTAAATAGTTATTGTCAATAAATCAGTTGTTGCCAGGCAAATGAACTAGGAAAGTCAATACCAAAAAATACTAAACGTTCATTGCCATTCATGACAATAATTGGTAATTCACGCTAAGTCACGTGATGAAGTTATAAAAGATCACGTGATGTTCAGCACAAGTCACTAGTTGTGACTGTGACTGTGTGTGATGTGAAAAACGAGTTACGGCCACGTGATATGTACAAGAAGACACGCGATGTGAACAACAATCTATTTGTTGTGTGCAGCACGTCACGCGATGTGCAGAATAAGTCACGTGATGTATTGCGAACAAGTAAGCCACTTGAGCGCAACAAGCCACATGACACGTACAGAACAATCATTGTGCGCAATAGGCATCTAATCTTAGTCGAAGGTTTTAAAATGACCACGTGGTATCCAAAAGCCATGGCGGTGAATGATCACGTGACTTGTTAGTGCATCGCGCACTATTACCATGCATTCTAGTGTTAAAGCATTGACTTTTTCTTATATAGAAGACCATCATGCTTCACACCGGTGTGACAGACTGTTACTTGTCTTTCCAACTCTATCAGAGTAGGCCCACAGGTTAATGTGTAGGATTCTCACTCGGACTACAATGACTGTCTGAATGACAGCGAACGTTCAGGTAAAAGTCTGGCTAGACAAAACACGACAAAATTTATTGTAGTTTCTAGTACATCTCGTACATCTAAGTCTCTTTAGGCCATCATTTCGTTAAACACCATCGAAGCTCCTTTCATCTCTTAAAAATTATCTATTTACCGTTCGTATACTAATTAGTACTAAGTTCGTATGATCTTATATTTTGGGCCGAAAGCCCAATGCCATACCAATCTATGTCTCTCTACCAATCTATGTGTCTGTCAGTGTGTTCTTACTAAATTTATTCGAACTTCTGAGGTTTCGATTTTCTGCTGAAGGAGTCAAAAGTTTTACTTTGGGTTTCCTATGCTTCTACCACAGGAGACCATTAATTTACTTTTCAATAACTGAAGGAAAGGCTGCTTTTTGTCATTTTCAAATTTGCTAGTCAAATAAAACCATAACGGTTTTAAACGCATTTAAGTCTAGCAGGTATTACCACAAAAACGCCCAAAAAATGCACTTAAGAAACATTAATTTTCCGACATCACTACGGGAGTCGCCGTACAGTCTGTCTTCGTAAAGCAATTAGCACAAACAATAATTGCAATAAATGGTTTCCCCCGACTAGTAAAACGATTTAGTAAAACACCACAAAGTAACCAACATAATAATATGCTTGAAAATACCTGAAGAAAAAAAAAAAAAAAAAAAAAAATGGGCACAGGTAATGTTTAAAGAGGTCTTCTTAAGACCATAGGAGTACCGCTTTCTCATTTATACACGATAAATACACCCACCCCCTCCCTTCCCCCTTCCTTCATCGTTAATGTATACTGCTTTGTTAAATTTATGGAAGAACCTACATTAGATTAACTACTAGATAGCAATGGACTTTTCTTACAGCTCGGTCATGTCAATAAGAAAAACTGACCTGCTTTTGCGCCGGTAACTCGTTCTCAATCACTTCGATGCGAGGCTATGGGGCCAAAAATCTATAGTTTCTACCAACATTGCCGTCGCATTTAATTAATACAGGTCCATTGCCTGTATTGCTTTCATTACAAATTTGGAAATATTTTAACCAATAGCATTTTTAAAATTCTTCTTTCTCTAAAATTATTTACCGTCAAATCATATCATCCTACTCTTCTGTGATTTTTTATCAACCAGTATTTAATGTCTAATAAAAGCTAAGCAATTTCTTAATAGCATGAAATGGAGTCTTTGCAGGGTCACGTGACGTCAGCCATGTAGAAATATTTTCACTTGAAAATAATTTCTAATTGCTGCGGACAGATTTATTCAGTGGGAACTTAATGGATAGTTTACCCAGAACAGATTACATAGCCTTTCAGAGCCTGTGTTCTAAAGGAAAAAGGAAAAAACAAAAACAAAAACAGAAAAGATGGTCATTAAGCAGCACATTTAAATACTAGTCCAATACTTGAACAGAATTAAAAACGGCAGCGATTTATCGTCAAAAAGATCTCCTCCCTTTTCAGCCAACATGGCTCTTCGTTATTTTTACAGTTAATATGTAAAAAATCTCTTCTAAGTCTAGCAAATATAGCATGTGAAAAATGGTATCTGCGCCATGTTACTATAGTTCATTAATAAACCGAGCGATCTGGTTTTATAGTTATTATTATTATTATTAATATTATTGTTATTATTATTAATATTATTATTATCATCATTGTTATTATTATTATCATTATTGTTGTTATTATTATTGTTATTATTATTGCTATTATTGCTATTATTGCTATTATTGCTATTATTATTGTTGTTGTTGTTGTTGTTGTTGTTGTTATTATTATTATTATTATTTACTCTAGATTTGTTTTTGCGACTCCTATCTTGTTTAAACTAAAATCTTCTTGGAGATTATTGGGAATCAGTCTTATATTGGCCCTAAAAAAGACGTTAAGCGTAGCGCTGACGTATTGTTTTGGCCGAAAAAACTACTAAAACTCTTTTGAAGACTGTCAAATAATTGTGGATTGGGATCTTTTATCATTATTTGACCGCAATTCAAAGTCCATTTTATTAATTAATCGCTAAGTTCAAAAAACGTTTTAACTCCAATCAGAGAGTAAAAACAAGGTATTTGAGCTTTGCCACCCTAAATTTCGCGTTATAGTAAGATTTGTTTAAATAAGATCAATATCTTGCGATACCACAATACTGGTGTTGCGTTTTGGAACTAATGTCACTGCAAAATCAAACGTCCAATACCAAAAAAGCATTAACCAAATTTTGTCGCAGATTTTAATATCTAATAACCGAACAAGCGCTTTAAGTGACGTCTCTAATCAGTATCATCCTAAGAAACTCAACCATGCAATATTCAACTAACGAAAACCTCTTAAATATCTATACCTATCTTCTTTACTTTTACTGTTTCACCCTCTTTTCGCGCTTTTTTTCTGGCTGTTTTCTCGAACATTTTCTTTTCTGGAAGATCACCTACTTTTCGTCTTCCTTCCCGTCTACCCGGCATTAGCTCTTCATCTGTCTTAGGCCATTCTTGTTGTTGGTTTACGGGCTGGTAGAGATCATGGTTTAATCCGTTTTGTGTGTGCTGCTTTTTCCCCCTTAAAGTTTACTCGGCTCAGAGCTTGAAATCACTTGGCAGATCAACATTTTACAATCTTTCATAGATCACTGGCGTATCACTCTCTTCCATTTTGCAGTTCATTCGTCTTACCTTCGTTATTATTATTATTATCATTTTTATTTTATTTTATTTTTTCTTGATTGCTAAAACTTATCTCTTTTTGTTTTTGAACTTCTCTCTTTAACATGACTGAAGAATAAATCGTAGGGCCCCTAGGGAATCTATAGCGTAGTTTTCTTACTAGTTTTTTCTTTCTTTGATTTTTTGTTGTTGTTTGGTGTTTTCCTTTGATGGGTGCGTTATCATTGGCTTAGAAAATGTAAATCCATGATTGTCAGCCCAAGAAATCCCTTTCTATCTGCTCTTTGGACGTGCTCCAGTTCTTAGTCGTTGTTCTCATTTCTCGAATGCTCATCGTGAAGATTTAACTGTTTATTTCATTATTGCCTTGTTCTTCAAATTCCCTGTCTTTCCGAGTGACCGGAAGTCAGCGGTCATACACGGTTCCATTATTCCAAGCGCGGAGGTTTTACACACTTTCTTTGATAGCAAAAGAACTAACACTGATGATGCTTGATGATTATATTGATTTTATGAATGTCTAACAACTCCATTCTCTTGTGCATGATGACCTCACATCACGTGACATATCTAGGTACGGCACATCAATACATAGCTTTTTTCTAAAAGAACTACTGGGCTGTTACACTTTAAATTTTATCAAAAAAGTCCAAAACTACGATATCAGTACTCCTCGGCTTGATTTTCAAGTATTAAAGCTAGCGTTTTGTCCTTTTTTGCACCGTCTAAGAACTCTTGCAGAGACAGCAAGCCGTCCCGATTTGTATCAAAGCTTCGAAAGACTTTGAGTGTACGTTCTTCTGGGGTGAGTTCGTCCCACTGCGAGACGAGGCTTGGGTTTGTGTTTGGGTTATCGCCCGCTGATTTATAAAGAGCATCGACTATTCGGTACATTTCCTGTTTAGTGATAAAGCCGTCTCCATTGATGTCGTATATGCTAAAGGCCCATTTGAGCTTTTGTTCCATCGTCCCCCGCGTGGAAACGTATAAAGAACACATGAATTCTCTGAAATCTGGGGAAACAAATGACAAAGAAGAAGAATTTAAATTAAAAATGGCTGGAAGAATGAGAGTAGCAGGGTAGGACAAGTAGAGCAGAGCAAAATAGTAAAGTAGGGGATGGAAGGCAAGGCAAGGCAAGGCACAACAGAATGAAAGAACTATAGGAGTCCCAAGGGGAGTGGAAACGGAAATGGATAGTTACTCGACTATAACTCTACTAACCAGAAATCGCTTAGAGGGGGAAAGAAAAAATGAAGTGTTTGCGCAATTTGCCGGCACTATAAACCGGGCCAAACAAATTTATGCATGTGAAATAAAAAGGGAAAGTAATTTGTGGGAGAAAAAGTCAGCAAAAATGTAAGGGGATTTTCAGGAAACATTGATCATCGTAAATATACCCGATTAGCCCCTTGCCCTCCCGTCATTTTTCAATCCCTACCGGCAAAAGGAATATTAAAAAGGCAAAACGTTTTTTTAAATTAAATTAAATTAAATTTTATTTATTTATTCATTTTTTATCGCATTTTGGTGAGATAATCTTAACGAATACACATAGTTAAACGAAGGAGTTTCTAGATCTTCATCTGAAATGCTGTGAAATTTCTCAACTTGCACTGTGTAAAACGTACCATCTTCGCAGTTTGTCATTATGGCAGTTTTCTAGAAACGATAAATGATGAATAGACCCCTTGCAGCACGTCGGAATGCAGCTAAATTTGGAGGGCAAGACAAAAGAATCAAGGTTTCTGGTTCTCTGGTTCTCCAGAGAACCAGAAACCTTGCCCTCCAAATTCAGCTGCATTCCGACGTGCTGCAAGGGGCCTATTCATCATATTGAACCAGCCAGGTTATGCCCTTAATATCCTAACAACTGAGTTGAGGCCGAAGCTTCATGCTGCTTAAAGTCCTTATTTAATAATCTTTGGCGAAACAGAATATACTGGAATTGAAGATAAGGCAGAAAAAAAACGCTGCCAGATAGCTACAATAATCCCTTATCAACGGGAGGCTTAATTTAGTTCTCAGCGATATATATTTTTTATTTGGACGATATTAGAAACTTTTGTGCTTTATAAAAGGCAACTCTATATCTATATTTCATGAAAACAGTGCGGGTCTTTTTAATTCCACAAAATATTTTGTCTAGAGGCACAGTATACGTAAGCTCAAAGCCTCTAGGATTGAAAAATACCCTCTATTTGGCAGATAGATTCCCTATGGTAAGTAATGAAATATAAGCTGAAATGGAATAAAAATTGGATTTCAGTAAATCTCATTTACGGTGTTTTGTCTTGATGAAAGAGAAGACATTTGTGTACTTGGGGTCATAATTGTAATCAAAAAAGCGGATTAGGAAAAGCGACGTACAATTTGACATCAACAAGAATGAAGAGAAATCACAAGAAAGAGAGAGAGAGAAAAGCAAAGTGGAGAGACAATAACATAAAATTGGAATCTGATGAAATTATGTTTTATGGTTTTAAATTTCAGTTTCGTTTTTTAGCAGTCAGTTTCCATTTTTACATATTCCTTACTTTTTCTCTTCTATATGATTTTTCTTGTTCACTGTATTTTAGTCATAAACTATGCTTCTTTTTCTATGGATGGGGGTGAGGTGGCGTTTATTACATGTATACTTGAAATAAGCTTAGCATATAGCATAGCCAGAACTCGTTTGAGTAAGCGGGGCATTGCTTATAACGTAACCAGCAATAGACCGATCCCGATCCATAGAAACTGTTGCTATGTCGGACAAGCCAAAACTTTTTATCGAGATTGCGCTATGAAATAAATGCTGATTACTAAAAATTATATACGGTTTAGTTTTATTTTGTGTAAGGCGGGAGAACATTGACACAAATGTCCCTGAAATCGAGAGGTTTGTAGTTTTGTTTGTCCGACCCTCCGTATTCCTTTGGGAAAAACTTTACGCTCCCATTGGTGAAGCTAGTGTTGGCGGGATCGGTCTATTGCCTTTCATCGCAGCTGTGATCATCCCATAAACACACTGTTCATATCTCTTAAAGAAGGTTGGGGGGAAGGGGGGTGTGGCAGATGGCTAAAGCCTGGTTCACACTGGCGTCGTAACCATTTCGTTTTTAGCTCGATTCGTCCTCATAAATGACTCTTGGGGGAGGGGAGGGGTGGTGTTACGTTTATCGTTGAAATTTATTCACTTGTTTGAACATGTACTTAGCCGTTTCTTTTTCGTTCAGAAAATACAGCTCCTACATTATACAAAAATACAGAAATACAAAGTCACAAATTGTAGAAGATCAAATAGGAGAAAAAAAAAAAAAAAAAAAAAGAAAGAAAGAAAGTGAAATACAGAGAAAGTACTTACAAAGTGTGTGTTCCGGTTAACGTTAAAGACTGATTAAATTATCAAAAAATAAAATAAATTAAAAAAAAAATAAAATAAAAAAATAAAATAAAACAAACAAACAAACAAACAAACAAACAAATAAATAAATAAATAAATAAATAAAAATAAATAAATGTGCTTTTGTCTAACGTCCCTAGTGAATTTGTTTCTAGGAAACTTAAACAATAAAAACGTGACTTACGAACTTAAAACAAAGAAAAATAAAAAAACTTGTATCTCGCCGTAAGAGGTGGGAAGGAAGGGAACTGTTCTATCTTGTTCTTTTACTTATCTCACTCACCGCATAGAGCATTTTCACGTGACGTCATCGCAGCCAAGTTGGTATACCTTAAACAAAGGATGTCTAATTCGCCTTTCCGAAATTCAGTCGAAGACTGGAACGAACTCGTGCCGTACAGAATTGTGGAGCTGAATTTGGGGACGAGATCTAAAAGTGCCGCCATCTTGCAATGGATTCTGGGATTTATTTCGGGGACGGGACAGCGTTAAAGCCCAGTCTTTCTTTGAATTTTGGAAAGACGAATTAGGTCCCTTTGTTTGGAACACCAACATGAATGCCATGTCTTTGAAAACACCTCTGCGACACCTGGCCTCGTTATCATGTCATGTTTCTCGATACCAATCTCCCGACTCGTCCTTCAGGGATTTGGTGATTTGCAATCATTTGCAAGAGGATCAAAAGACTAAGGCATGGCGGCCATGTTGGTGGTACAGACAAATGAGCTAATGAGAAATCTTTTGTTGAATACCACCAACATAGGCCTTCTCTGAGATATGTAGCGAACATGGTGCCTGGGTACAAACACCTATAGTTGATCATGCCTTATAGGGTGTTGTTTGTACCGAAGCTAGACCACAATGCACCCTGTTTGCCTCAGGAAAGACCTATGGCCGCGATGTTGTAACGTACAAACGAAGAATAGGATGAATGATGTCGCTTGCGACTGCGCCAGGTTTAATGTTTTTCCACTTTAGGCTTTTTTATCCTTCTGAGTAGTATTTCTTTCTAGTTTTACCCTTGAGAAGGTCCGTATAAACCAGTCTCACTCAAAGTGTTAGCCAGACATAAGAAGCAATGCAGAAAATGCTTAATTAAGATGAGCTGTTTTCCTACACTTAATAACAAGATATCGTGACCATGTATTTGTATTGGTTATCTTTGTAAAACGATAAAGGCTGCGACGTTTTATCGAAAGCCTTTTAGTATGTGACCACTGCCAAAGAAAAGAAAGCCGCGATCAGAGATGCACGGTGTAATCCAGAGTAATATAGATAAAGTGTCTGGTCAGGAGTAGACGAATGAAAAAAACCCCTTTTGGTCTTTTAACAAAACGTTTCTAAGATAAAGTGATACTTTTTGAATTACTATCAGTCTCGTTCGTCCCATTAGAGAGAATGTGCGCGCATGTGCACTCCGTTCACGTTTGAAGAAGGGAAAAAAATAATAATATACTATGGGTTCCCTGTGTTTATAAGGGTTAAGATATTTTGAATTTCTTAAAAGGCATTTGTAAATGCTACATTTCTGAGAGATCAGATAAAAATGATAGATTATCAGCTATAGATGATAACTGATTGATAATAGATGCGAACGGATGACGGATAACGGATGACGAAAAAGGGTTGACGGATTACGAATAATAGTTGAAGGAATAAAACATTTTACATCATACATGATGGATTAGTGATCCTAGATCCTGTATTCTAGATCCTTGATCAGTAGATCATTGTTCATATAGTTATTAGATCCTATAGTGGTCATATATAGTTACTTGATCCTTTAGATACTTCATCATTGCTCATAAAGATTCTAGATCCTTTGTAAGGTCATAGTCCCTAGACCCTAATAAAAGCTACAGTGTAGAGGTACAGATCTTAGACAATCCATGCTATATAACAGATTATTTTATTCAAAAAAACTCATGAATAATTAATGAACAAAACAAAATAGAAATCATTGACCATGAAGGAGTTTTTATATCTGATGTAGAATCGTCTTTATTTGCATAAACTTTAACTTGGATTTTCTCTGCCAAATTCAGTTCATTCCCCAAAAATTTAGTTGAAAATGAGAACATACCCAGAGGTTTTTTAAGCCATCTAAAAAACGAGCAGCTCGAGTTTTATCAAATATCAAAAACCCTCGGCTACGCCTCGGGTTTTTATATTTGATAAAACACTGCTGCTCGTTTTTTAACTACTACATAATAGATTAGAGGGTATATAGATTCATAATGCTTTTCATGATCAAGTTACTTTTCAATGTCATACTAGATGTAAATTCTCTGTTTATTTTATCAGCTCAACCCATAGATCCTAAATAATCCTACATCCTATATTATAGATTAAATAGATCCTGTATCACCTAGATATAGAGATCCATAATGCTTTTCATTAGGATCAAGTTACTCCTATGTGATACTATATGTTTCTATATGTAGTTTTTAACTGCTCAACCTTGCCAGACCGCCATGTTTTCTATCTTCAAACCATCAATCCAAACAAGACAAAATCTGTCTCATTAAGGAAGCATCTCTGACTCTAAGGTAAACTCTTTCGAAAATGAAAAGAAAACACCGCTTTTCAATTTCCGGCCCTTGCTTAAGTAAAATAAATCATCTCTCTTAATTTATTTGAAAATTGCCGAATTAAGTTACTTTGGGAGATGGTGTTAGCCATTTTTCAAAACTGTGTCAAGCAGAAATCTATTTTTTTAATTAACAGAGAATAAAAAATCAAGTGAAAGCCGGATAAAGGTTCCTTAGGGAGATTCGCATTTCCACTTCATTTATCGTTTTTGACACAAAAAGTGAAGATAGTAATGTTTGTTTTAATGCCTGTCGCCTCTCACCACCTCCCCTCCCCTCCCCTCCCAAAAATGATCTGGGATTTCGCTGCGCTATTCACTAGTTTCTTATGGGCTTTAATCACACGGAAGCCACGTTCATCCCAAGAGAATGCAAACTTTTGTTCTTCCCCGCGTGAACTCGTTCTGAAGTGTTTGAATGCGAGGCCACGCGGGGGAAGTGCATTGTTTCAACCAACATGGCCGCCCATTCACGACTTTTTTAAATACAGTAGCTTGTTATCCTTTACTGCACATTGAAATTATTGTGTTCATGCAAATGCTTCTCAAAGTTGATGCAAATGAGCCAAAACGGAATGAAATTGTGGGGCATAAGAAAGCAGCGTTTTGGACGCTATGGGCTTTAATCACACAGCGGCCATGTTGGTTGAAACAATACATTTCCCCCGAGTTGCCTCGCATTCAAACACTTCAGAACGAGTTCACGCGGGAAAGAACAATTGAACGAGCGTTTTATTGAAGCAGAACGTGTGGCGGTGCTGAATCAAAACGGAATATCATATGTCATCGGGGTAAAAATAGAACTATGACGATGGGCACCTTCAGTCAGCTTTGAGCGTTTTTCGAAATGAATTTTCTTCGTTTTTTCCGCATGTTTCTAAGAGGTAAATTTAGATTGATAAAACGATTACAGAAGCCATAAACAAACGTGGAAATGAGGAGGGGGAGGGTTTAGTTTGATACGATGAACTTATTTTCTTGCTATGCATATATAAGATAGGATTAGTACGTAGTTCTCAAGATGTACATCTGTTCATCAGAAAAGAATTAAATTATTCTTCGAGTTTATCGTCTGTCACAAGAGCAAATGAAACGGCCAATCCTAATTATGGTATTGGTCACGTGGTTTTAGGATCACTGGAGCATAAAAAAACCCTATGGATCATTTTTTCCTATTTTAAACCAAACGTGCTATTAGCTTGAATATTATTTCTTTCTTTACCAATACCTCTTGATAAGATTTAATATTATTGATGTATGTGTGAAAGCACCTTGAAGGCCATAGTGGGTATTCGAAATGCTCTCTTGAATGTAATTTTAAAGATAAAAATTTCATTGCCCATTCGACTGTTTTCTAGTTCAGTCCCAAAGGGGAATTTAGGCTCAGGGGGAGGGGGAGGGGGAGGGGAGGAGGGGTCCGCATTTTATTTTTACTTAAGTGGTATTTTCGTACCAGCAAACTCGGCTCGATCATTTCCGACCCCCCTCCTCTGGTCCAGGCCTCTCTTCTCCGATTCCTGGATATGCTCCTGAGTCCTGTAATGTACATATATTTCAAGAACAATATGCATAGGATTAAACAGTACCCAGTTTCATTTTGATCGATAAATCAAATAAATTGCAAGCTTTGTGTTCCAGTCATTACGAGTGCAAATATTGCTTTTCGTTAAGTCTTTCTCTAAATCACGCCTTCTTTTAGTTTAGCTTCCACAAACTCACCCCACAATAATAAAGTAATACATGAATTGACTGAAAACAATTCGAATGCCAATTCAAAAAGCTATAAAATATTCATAAGGAAAGTTTCAGAAAACCCAAGAATAAATAAACATGAGATTTGCAAGAGAAGTGGTTGAACAGTCTTCTCAAAGTAATGAATCATTGAACGGAATTGTGAGAGGAGTGTAGATGGTATTGTTTAACACACAGAGGCTTTTCTTATGCATTGCCATTAGTGGGGGGTGTTAGCAATAATTAAGCCTTCTGCCAGATGGTTATTCTTATGTGATCTCTTGGCAGAAATCTTTCCAATTACAATGACCTTTTTTTTTTTTTTTTTTCTAGAGAGTTTATCACACTTGAGCAAAGGCCAACACTAGCACAAATTTTGATATTTAACCGACTAACGTAGTAGATTCTAAAAGGCACTAAGGTATATTTCTATCACACAATCTCAAAGCACAATATAACAAGGATCAAAACCAAAGTCCTTTTAGAATTCAAGGTGAAAAAAGGATCACACTTAGGAAACACGTCATCAGTTTTAATATTTTCAAAAATAAACCTCTCGAATCAAAATGGAAGTTGAAAAAATATCATGAAGTAGATATTGTTTGCGCGCGTGGAAAAGATTTTCTCCTTGCAGGAAAGATGAAAGTTTTTTTGTACAACGAGTGCAAGGAGCATCTGAGCTGTAGACCAGTTATTTGTATGTGATATATACAAAAATTACGAGGGTTAACTTGGTTAATTTTACTGCCGGTCGTAAAACTTTGAGTCATCAGAAACGAGAAAACAATTATCAGTGAAGTCATAATCATTCAAAGTTGAAAAAGATGCTCATAAAACACCTTGATTATACAAGATTTAGATCCGATGTTCCTTTAGTTCCGAAATGTTTGATTTTTTCAGCCCAATAGAGTGATATTTATTATTTATAAAATTGCTAACCAGTATTGCTGTTGTTTTATTTTTCGGTTGCTAACTTACTGAGTTTAAAAAGACATCGCCGGTCGGCCGGACATGAGACCTCCATACTGAGCGTTCAATTCATCCACATATTGATTACTTTTACATCTAATGTTATTTTTGAGGGGACTAAATCTCCTGTCAAATGATGTCATTTAAATACAGATGTAAACAGCTCTGTTCGGAAGATTCCGTTTCGAGAGAGCGTTTGAGTCCAGTGCATTATTTGATTAGAAAACACACACACAAAATGAACAGACTGCAAAACTAGTTCTGGTGAGAAGAGAGCCTCGGCACGACTCGTTCAGAGCGTTCCTAAATAATTCATATATTTGAACAAGGTTTTGCATCTCTGCGTACTGATCGTTTACTAATAATGATCAAAATGTAATTCTTTCTCCCGACCTTAAAGGACCGATGCCCGAGTGTATATAATATTTTTTAACGCTTTTGTTATCGAGCCCGAATGTTTTCTGTAGTGTGTCTAAGATCGATTAGTGGATCGATTTTTTTTTATCAACAGTTTTTGGGTGAATTGTCCCGAAAAATCATTATGAATTAAGAGTAAGGATGGAAAACAAGCCTTATCATGCGACGAGCCGGAAGGAAAAAGATCGCGAAAAAAAGATCCTCGTAGACATTTGGTTTTTTATCCAATATATAAATTCAACTAGGAAAAATAAATGTAAATTTGGTATGGAAATGTTGAGAGAATAGGCAGTTTTATTGGTCGGAAAGACTTGTATAAAATCCAACATTACCGTACATCTGGCGATCTCTTGATTGTCAAATGTGCTTTCTTGGGTTTGACTTCCGTTAAGCGTCTATGCTGGTTGTACAGTGTAGATATATATATTGTGTATATACAGACAGAACTTACCTATTTTCCCGTCCTGATTAACGTCGAACCGTCGAAATACACAGGCCGCTAGCTTGGTTGCATCTCCCTGTCGAAAGACCTTCTTGTACATTTCGATGAACTGTTCCTTTGTTAGGAAACCACTGGGGCAATCTTTAAGAAATCCTTTGTACCAGGATTTCAGTTCCTTCTCGTCAAAGTTTGTACGTCTCATAAGATCGTTCAGAAGATGTGGATCCAGCTTGCTCTGCTTTTTGCCCATAACGACCTGTCGTCGCGCGCTGTACGATAAAAAAACCTCGCACGTAAGTCGTGAAGAACTCCCCAACAGTTCCTCAGTATCTCTGCGTAATTCAAATCTCCCAAATAAATGCGTTCTGGTAAAATATAACTCGGCTCTTAGTCTGAGCAATCAGCCGTCTTAAAGTCGCTTCGATCTCTTGTGTTATTCAACCAGATACTCTCTACATCACCTGCCCACAGTAACTAGGCTACTAAGGATTTCCCCTGGGATCCCCACTGGGGGTGAATGTAAGCTTGATTACCTCGAGAGAGAGAGAGAGAGAGAGAGAGGTTTTTATTTTGGATACATTAGTCAGGCTTCTAAGGGGTATATCTACAAAACATGGTTAAATCTTTAGCGCGTTTGTCTGTGAGTTTGGTTTGAATTGCAAAACAGGGTGGCACAAGATCAAAGATATTGGGTTGGGATTTTCACACTTTGTTTTGTTTTTCGCTCTCATTTCTTTACATTCTGCGGTTCTTGTGGCAGGGATATGGATTGTTAATTCTCAAGGCGACAAGAAACAACTCCATGGAATAACCAATGGATGATCCGATGGCAAGCGATTATAAAATCTAGTGATATCCCGTTGCATTAAGCGCTTCGCCAGACCAGAATGCAATCTAAAATTTTCTCGGTTTATGAATTTGACTAAAACTCCATTATCACTCGAAGCAAGCAGAATAATCGCCAATTAATCTGTTTTTAATTTGTCCGTCAGCCAATCGAGACTCAGAGAGTGTTCCACCTAATGATTTTAAAAGTGAACCGAGTGTTTTTTATCTGTGAGCCATCCATTCATTTAGCATTTTTTTATCAATCGCTTTAGCACTCCAAGAATAATCAACCGATGACGTCAACCGCGACTTTTTTCCCCAAACAGTGAAACCTTTGATCAGTAAGCTAAATATAGCCTTCAATAAAATGGTATTCTTGAAATATAAAAGTAAAAAAAATTCTGAGAGGTATGATAATCGACATATATGACAGGAAAACTAGAACTAACTGCCTTATCATTCCAGGAATGTTTATACGGTATTTTTAATAAGAAGAAAAGGGAAATTTCACCCGGCTAATATGAAAGGAAAAGTACAACGGTTTTAATACGTTTTTCCCGTGTGTTTACTATGTTGTACATACCACTCTGTAGAACTGAGACCTTTGTCAAACTGAATCACAGAGAAAGATAGTGCGTTACCTTATCTTCAGGAGAGAGAAAACGAGTTGAGATTGTAACTAAGAGAATGTTCTTGAGATGCTGGGATAGGAGTCGATTTGTAGCACGCATAGAAATGGATCTCTTGTTCAGTCCCTTGATTTGCCCACAGTACTATCTAGCCGCACGGCACACTGCAGAGTAGAATTGTCTAGGACTAAACTTAATTATCTAAATGATCAGTAGGTTTCATTGTTCTTAAGCTGCTAGGTAAATACGTCAAAGAGCAGTCGAATAAAGAAATTGTAATTGATCCTTGAAACATATTCATCAATCAGCCGCCGTCGTTAAAGGCGCACATGAAGCAAAGCGAATAATTTATTAATTTACCTATGTTGTGGCGGCTTTTCCTCAAATGTCAGTATTCAACTCGTGGTCTGAAGCATTAACCATAGAGGTTAAACTATGTATCGCTGAGAAAATCATAATTACACCTCATGTTGCGAGCGCGTTTTATTTGGTATGATAATGATCCAGGAGAACACGCCTCACGAAAGTGCTAATCATTTTTATAATGTTTCTTACTCGTAATGAGGGATTTGCCCGAATGGTTTTCTCCGTCAATCCCCATCGCTGTTTTGATACTTTTTGCACATCTTTATGTGTGTTGACTTAAGCGCTTTGTGTGTGTGTGTGTGTATTTTTTAATATATTTAATTGAGGGATATCTAAAAGCCGGCAAGTAAATCTTTTGCCCGTGAACACGTACAGGCGCGATGTTTTTAGCTATGAATTATACATTTCTTTTCAAGTCGAACAAAATTCTCAGCTTGTACGTAACACTACTGTGTTTCAGGGAAAAGAATTACGAATCGAAGAGAAAAAGTAACGCTTATCACGTTTAGAAATGGTCAAAGATAGAGTGCAAGAATCTGGACGAACATTAGTGAGAAATGAATGAAAATGAATAAAAAGGAATAAATAAATTAATATTAACTGCTTTCTAACTAACCGTTCAAAGTCACAAGAACAATGGTCTTCGACCTCCAATTTCACACTTCTCTGAATCAAATTAACACCTTTATATGCGAAAAAGTGTTAAGGCCACGAAAAAGCGTGAGGTTTTAATATCTTAAGTCTGAAAAATGCATTCTACTTTAAATGTAATAGTTAAGAAAAAAAAAAAAAAAAAGAAAAGAAAAAAAGGATGGAATAGTCCTTGGTACGTACCCTTTTTTTTTCTTTCGCTATTCACTTGGCAGGCGGGTTGCTACTGATGCAAGTGTCTTGAAGTGTCTGAGGCAACTTGCAGACTTGCTGTTCAAGGGCTGTCATGGCAACAAAATTTAACCAAAATATTTGCTCAGTGTAGATTTGATGAGGTTAGTATTTGGTTGGTTCAAATAACATTGACTCTTGTCGCATCATTTGGAAGATTTCTTTGGATCTAGATCGACCGACATAGCACGCAGTTTGTGTAACTGATTGTATTCAAAATTTGTGCGGGGGAAAACGTGCAAATAAAAACAATGGACAACAGAAAAGTGAATGACACAGAAAATAAGAGAGGTTGAATGCGTTGACAAACTGTCGATTAGAGAATTAGAATAAACAGGAAGGAAAGAAGAACAAGACGACGACCACGAAGAAGAAGAAGAAGAAGAGGAAGAGGAGGAAGAGGAGGAAGAGGAAGAAGAGGAAGAAGAGGAAGAAGAGGAAGAAGAAGAAGAAGAAGAAGAGGAACAACAACAACAACAACAACAACAACAACAACTGAAGAACTGAAGAAAATGAAGAAGAATAGGAGGAAGGAGAACAAGAGGATACAACGGAAGAGGAAAAATGTTGAAGAAAAAGAAAAATAAGAAAATAAGAAAGTGAAAATTTACAGGAAGAGAGAGAGAGAGAGAGAGAGAGAGAGAGAGAGAGAGAGAGAGAGCGCTGACTTAACTGGAAATCTGAAAAAAAGAATTTACCGAGGAAAAAGGTGCACAAAGTTGGGGTTTGGGAATCAATACTATTTCTTACGATTGGAATAGAAAAGAACTGTGAGGACACGAAAGCATGAACAGAGCAAGTGAACAGTAAAAAGAATTTAACTAATAACCAAACCGATCTTATTACCTCATGTGTTTCGTGTAGATTCCGACATTTTCTGCGTGATATATTTGTTTAATAATTCAAACCCTTTCACTTTGTAAGCATGGCTTGTCATTTTAATGACTGTTCTGGTAACAAACCGCATTAATTGTTCTGTACAAGGCAAAATTCTTCGCTTTTTTTTGTGGAAAGATCTAGTGATCAATCCGTAATGAGATGTGCTTGCTTGTCAAAGTAGATATTGTAATGTTGAGAAAATAGTGAATAGGCACTAGATTCTCTCTCTTTCTCTCCTTCCTTCCTTTCTTTCTTTCTATACTTTTCCAACACATTTTTATGACAATTTGGTTCATTTGGTCTTATTATCTTTTAAGATAAAGCAAATTTTCCTGGTTCCACAATAACTTTTAGTAGGCACGAAACGCACAAAACGACACATTAGTGTCCGCAACGAAGCCATCCTCTAATTAGTATCAGTGATTGATATACAACTCAATTGAACTGTTTCTTTCCTTCTTCCTTCCTTCCTTCCTTCCTTTTTTCTCCCTTTGTTTCTTTGTCTAGTTCTTTCTTTCATCTTACTTTGTATATAGTTCCTTCCTTCCCTTATTTTTCTTTCTTTTTACTTTGTGTCGTTTTTTTTCCCTTCATTTTTTCTTTCTTTTTTCCCTTTCTCTTTCCAGTCAGCCAATGTGCTTTATCTTTTACATCATCCATCAAATCATTATCTCAACAAGTCAAAATAAGACCAAGAATATAAACACATAGACTAAAATAAGCAGTAAAAAATATTATTGACACTTTTTCATACATTCGGTATCTCTTGAAATATTTGTGACACACAATGCTGCTGCAACGTTTCTTATCGTCGAAGTTGGCTTTCCCTCATATTTCAGTATATAACTAATTCAATTAACGACTGTCGCTGAAAAAGCCTAAAAGCTTTCATTTATTTTTTGCTTGCCAATAAACTTCGCTGTAGACTATCTAAGAATGAAGGAATACTTGTCTAAGTTGTAGAATTTGCAAGCATACTGTGAGTTTCTTATTGTAATAATGTCACGGTGAAAAAAAATTCATGATTCCGCTCTCGAAGCTTTGGGCTTTAGGCTTTTTTCAGTAACAACGTTAAGTGAATCAGCTATATTCATAAGGTATAGCTATTATAAGACTATGCCATTGGTAGTATTTATTGCTTATGAGCTTTTCCCCACCTTTTTTGAGCTTTTTTCTTGCCTTTTTATGTGGTCAGCCGCTTTTGAAAACACAAATTTTCAAAATAAAGTCTATCAGTGAAATAGTATTTAGGACATTTTATTGTTGACTGTTTTATTAGACCATTGATAATGTTTATTACGCCTCAAACGATTTTCCAGCCAAATACATAATGTCCCCTTTTCCATATTGATCATATTGACCGAAGGCACTACAAACAAATACAAGGACATTTATTGACTGGAATCATTTCGAGAGAGTTTTAGCAAAACAAACTCCCTATTATGCCATGATATTTTAATATTTTAAATCCACTTCAGTCTACTTACTCTTAAAGAAAATTCTAGCAAGTAATACAAAAAAGTACTATTCCATTACGATAGCAAAAAATTTAGGAAAGTTAAAAAACAGTCAAACTAGTGCTTTAAATTGTTGTGGCCAAGAACGCTAGCTGACTCTAAAATAAATATCAATTATGAAGAAACGGTTAAGAGTTTGAGAGTGTTTTGGCTATAATACATGTTTGTTTAGAACTATGTTGTAAGTCAGACATTGAGCCTTGCCCTGAGGCAAGAGTGAGGTGACTCGTTCACTTCGTTCTTGATAACCCTCTTCCTTCCTCTTTTCTCCTCTCCTCTCCTCTTCTCTCTTCTTCTCTTCTCTTCTCTTCCCTTTCTTTCCCTTCTGTTCTGTTCTGTTTTGATTTTTTTTCGTTCTCTCTTCATATCTTCCCCTTCTCTTTTCTTTTTCACACTTTTCTCTTTTCTCGTTTTCTTTATTGTCTATTATTTTTTCCGCTAGTACACAACAAGCCGGATATATTTAGGTTCAAATTTCTCAAAGTTCGCGGGGTTAACATCTGTGTTTGAATTTTCCGTGAGAAACAAATAATCAGTAAAAACCCCAGATGAACTTGTGGCTTTTCAATCTTTAGTGAAACAAATGGAGTTGCGGTTTGTTTGCTTGTAAAAGCTGTGAAGTCAGTAAATCTAGCTAAATTGTTGTTCTCACGCAAGCAGCTTTTGCCGATAATGAAGAAGAAGAAACGCAGAAAAACAAAACAAAAGAAAACAACGAACAAAGAACAAACAAACAAAAGAGAAAAAATAGGAGGAAATAATGAAGAAGAAGAGAAGAATGATAATGATGAAGAATTATGAAAAAGGAGGAGAAGTAAAGACAATAAATCTAGATGGAAGAAAATTTAAATAGGGGGAAAAACCCTGTCTGTTCTCACGCAAGCAGTTGCCAATACTCGTACCAATGACCAACAAGGTGATAACACGGGATGATCACACACACAGCGGTGACTAGTACATTTATCATAAAAATACAAACACACAATTATTGGGCAAATTTTTTTATTACGATATAAAGCATAATTACCATATAAAATGTGTTACTCGTTTAAAAAGAATACAAACGACAAATTATTTATATGGATGGGGTAATTACCTAAAATGCTTTAAATTTATAATTATGAAATTAGAGGATTTCTAAAATTAACAATTTAGGAACATATAATTCCAAGTTATGTTTAAAAAATGTTAACAGTTGAATCATGATTTAGCAGTAAGAAAGCTTTTCAAATTCGTTCCCTTACCTATCTTGGAATTCCTGATTGAGATAGGAATTCTTATCCATAATATTACATTAATTATACACTGTATCACAGGTATTCTCAAAGAAAGGGTGCAAGAGGACCCCCATGGGGGGAGCTGGTGTTGTTTTCTTGCTACTCCCCATGGAAAACCCTGGATACACTCATATATATTATGAGCACAATCAGTTTTAAGAACATGCTTACATAACTACAGGCATTGCATACAAGCCAGTTTGAAGTGTTTTTGAAAGCAGCCAAATGTCGAGATTTCCCGTGATTTTTTTTTTTTTTTTTTTGCTATTTTGCTCATTTGGCCCAAGATTACTTTATGTCAGTGCTCAGATCCGCGCCTGCATTATTAGGGTCTCTTATTAATTTGAAAACATCGTAAAAATATTTGTTATTTCTAATGATTATGGTTATTAATGTATTGCTTTTATAGGCTATTTGCATGATGGCGTAATTTTACTACCAAGATCAGAATGCCTCGTCAAAATGCTTTCTTATTCAGATTTCTATACTCTCCTGGGAATAAATAGACAATTGGTAAAATTTGCCTGACAATAGAAGCCACTCAAAGCATTTTGGTCTTGGTAGTAAATTGCGCCATAATGCAAATGGTCTATTATTAACTTAAGACGTATGATTGAACCCATAGCTCAGGTTTGATTCCAAGGGTGGGATTCACGTGACCACGACGAGCGAGAAAAGGCAGCAAAGTATTGACTGATTTTTAGTCTATCATTTTTTTTTTTCTTGCCAATTTATGACAGTGTAGTAATTTCACCTTCTTCTAGATTGTAACAGTTTTTAACGTATTCTGCTGCGCTGGGCCTTTTCTCGTTGTATAAGTGATCCACATGTTAAAGCTTTTCCCCTTAATAACTAGGTTTTAACACTTTATCCAAAACGAATTGTTACAAGTTAACTGAGCAGACAACCAGCTATTGGCAACGTTCAGTCGTTGATCAGCTTCTGCTTCTACTTATATATAAAATTAGCATTGAAATATACAAGAGTTATCAAAATGCTAAATGCTGGGTAAATACGAACTGCATATGATATGAATTGCGCTAAAAAGCCTATGATTACGTAAGATACTCATGCGACGTACTATGGATATTGTATGATTATATTGTTATGGTATTTGATTTTGGGCAGTTTTCTGTGGGTTGTGCGTGTGCGTGTGGGTGTGAGTGTGGGTGTGTACAAGTACAATGTAGAATAGAGCGGATTTCGTAAGGGTAGGAAACGATACGGCGAATTAATAGCCGTACTTGCTGCAGCGTGCTTCACCATCACCGTAGCTACGCGCTGTGATTGGATGATTGACGCGAAAACAATGAGAAGCCATTTCAGTGTTATGGCATCCCTTACTCTTGCTTTCCGTAAGTCAGTAGCGTACCTTTCCCACTTACATGAAAACCGCTCAATAGACCCTAACCCTGACGTTTCATAACTAAACTACCACAATCCTTTTCAAAATGTCTTTTCATATCCAAATGTTCAACTCCTTTGAGAATACCAAGACAATAGTGAAAATTAGTACGACAAAAAAAAAACCGAAAGGGTTCCAGGGAGTGTAGGTATAAAACGTCTTTATGCTTGAGGCCTACATGCATGACAGATGTTGTATTAAAAGTATATAATTGTGTATATGATATGTCGTGTGAATGTATGGTGTGTGTGTGCTTATGTTTTGATGTTGTATATGCATGTGTGTACCTGTATACATATTGTGTTGATAATAACCTTCACTTGTTGTACATCAACCATCCATTGTGTTTCAATGTAAAATGGTTGTACCCGTCTGACAGCAGGCTCCCTAAAACCCTTCAAATGAACACGCATTTTCGGTCGCTATATCGATAAGTTATAGAAGCCTCATTTTTGAGAGCGTCTTTGCTTTGCTAGGTTTGCGATGGTATAAGGTTTTGGTAACCAAAATGTAAGAAATCAGAAAAGTCTTCCTACCTCCCTAGTTTCTGCGAGGCAAAAAGTGTCTTTAAAAGTTATTCAACATTTATTTGGCTGCCAACTTAAATTGAAACGTTCTTCATTTTCTTTCTCAGAAAGCAATGAATATCGAAATAGTTAAGAATGTTTTAGGCAATATTATAAATTTGAATTAAGAGAGGAATACAGATCAAGGTTTCGGTTTCAAGTAAATGCATTCTCAATAATTGCTATTAAAAAGTCTTTTCAGTCATATTTTTTATCACCTAGTTCATCACGAAGAGAAATCCTTAATACCTATTATTAATCTAAAAGTTACATTCTATTACTTGACTAAAGTTGTTCTTAACGAGGATTACCCTCATATATGTTATGATGACGTCAATTCAAAACAGTCGACAAGCTTTCGTTCCGCGAGAAACTGATGCAAATAGGCTGCAAACTGTCTCTGTATGTGTGCCCTGTTTCGGAAGTGATGCCATCATTTAATGCAAGTCAGCATAATTACTATACAATCATATCATTTATCAAGTGATTCCTATTTGGAAGAGCCTTACTGTTGTTTGCATTGCTCCCTGTCTTTAGACGAACGTCCTGAGCTTCTCCTTTCATCTTTTTCATCACGACTTGAGGGACGTCTGCTATCGTTATAGCGATTTCCATATCTGTTGTCGTCGTTTCTCGTACTGCTCATCGGAGCATCATAATCAAAACTGATTTCTGTTTCTGCGGTCTTTGCTTCTGTTGGCTCAAAACTCTCGTGGACTTTCTCCTTTGTGTACCTTGGACCGGTGCTCTGTTTCTGATATTTGTTTTCTTCGAATGGAATTTCTATTTCGTCTCTGATTCTTCCCGATGTTCTGCGAGGAGCGGACTGCACTTTAGGATTCTTGGAAACTGTCATTTCAACAGGTTCTTCTTCGACTGGTCCATTTCTCTGTCTGTGAACAGTTCCTTCAGAGTCTATTTTGTAGAGGCTTCTGTTTTCTGGTTGGAGCACATTTTCAGTGTATGACACATATCGCGAGGGTATTCTTCCTCGTCTGTCAACGTCAAATATCAGTGTCGTAGATGATGAAGGGTCGATGTTTGCTTGGCTCTCCCGAAGTTCCTGAATTTGCCTCTCATATTTTTTCAATAACTCTTCCAGACTCTTGATCTTATTATTTCTAATCTCATTGTCGTTCTCTAGCTCAGCGATTCTCATTTTGTAGTTGTTGGTAAGCTGGATGATTTTGTTTTCCAAGTTATTTTTCTCCTCGTTAAGATCGCTGTTACTTCCTTCCATCTTGTTAAGCTCGTTTTCATTTTCAGCCAATTCTTTCTTGAGGGAGTCCAATTCTGCTTGGAGGTTCTGGATCTCGATCTCGTCTTGTAATTTTTCAGCGCGAAGTTTTTCAATATGATTGGCCTTATCGAGAGCATCTTTTCGGTATATCTCGCTCTTGTCGCCCATGTTTTTCAAATGGATTTCCAGATCACCGGTTCCTTTTTCCAGCCTGTCTCTGTATTCTTCAATCTGTTCTTGTAGGCGGGCAATTTCCTTATCTTTAAAGGCATTTTGGTCCTCCAATTTTGTATTTCTCTTCTTCAGTGCTTCTAGATCAGCTTCAAGTTCAGATAGGTCTCTTCCGCCGACGCGACTTGTATTGGCAGCATCTCCGAGCCTTAGCATCAGATCTTTGATCTCATCTTCCTGTTCTCGTACTGTGTTTTGTTCCTTCTTGAGATTCAGCTCCAATTTTGAAATGACAGCTTGAAGGTTAACCATCTCATCACGTAGCATAGCATTGCGCCTTTCTGCCTCATCCTTCGAGTCCTCTGCATCACTCACCTGGTTTTGAGCAGCTTTCAGACGACTATCTGCATCAGCCAACTTCCTTTGAAGGTCTACGAGTTCCCTCTGCAGTTCATTTTCGCGGTCCTGATAATTCCTTCTCATGGTGTCGGTTGACCCATCTCTTTGATCTACTTTTGCAAGCTGTTTCTCCAAGTCTGCGCGTTTCTTCTTCATTGCCTGAAGCTCCTTGTCCTTTTGAGCCATCTCCTGTCTAAGTTCATTTATTTCAATAGCAAGAGATTCCTTTTCTTGTCTTAGCAATTCATTATCCGTTCTCTGTTCAATGAACTTCTGGTTTGCAAGATCACGCTCGTAAAGTGCCTTGTCTTTAGCGGTTTCAAGATTCTTATTGTCCATCTCCAGTTTGGCGACATGTTTCTTTAGATCATTCAAGCTTTCCTCCGCTTTTTCCTTTTGAAGATGTTTTGCGTGTAAATCTTGTTCAAAATCTCTAAGTCGTTGTTCTGCAGCGTCTTTCTCTAACTGAAGTTTGTCTCTGTCTCTCCTTGCCCCATCAAGCTCATCAAAATCAAAGGGTTCACTTTCAACAGCTTCTACTGTAGCAACCTGTATTGGAGCCACTTGGTTTTCAAGCTGACTTTTCAAGCGTATAATCTCCTCTCTTGCTTGCTGAAGATCTCTTCTCAGGCTTTCGTTTTCCTCTCGTAAGTCTTCGTTTTCTGAATTCAGTGAATCGTATTGTGACTGCAGCTTGTGAAGTTGAACCTTGAGATCACTCTTCTCGACATTGATTTTTTCTTTTTGGGCTCTTAAATCAGACAAATCCCGACGAAGCATCTTGATTTCGTTTTCAAGGTCGTCGCGTTCTTTCTCTGAAAGTTCCATTTTGTACTTATGGTCATTTAGTTCTTTGTTTATGGCGTCGTAATTGTTAGTTGCATCATGTGAATGCCTCTTGAGTTCGGCCAATTCCTTCTTCAGCCTGTCATTAACTTTATTAGTCTCCTCAAGAAGGTTTTGCACTTGATCCAACTTCAAGTTAGTCATTTTCACATCATCTTTGAGATCCCATACTTGGCCCTTTAACCTCTGAACCTCTTTTTCCGCTTGAGATTTTCCTTGAAGTGCCGCTTTAAGAGCCGCTTCAAGCTCAGATATCTTACTCTCAGCCACAAGGTAATCCCTGTACTTGGAATCTGGTGCATCATGGTCTGTAAGGGCTTTTTCCAAGACTTCGATCCTGTTATTAGCTTCAGCGAGATCGTCGGTTAAATCGTCAATCTTTTGTTCCGACAGCTTGTTCTGATGCTGGAGTCGAGTTACCATATTTTTCAGAGATTTAAGTTCTTGTTCTAAGGCGGCGTACTTCTTACGCCACTGAAGGAGCTCATCTTTGTCTGCTTTGTGGTTATCTTGTGCACTCTTGAGACTGTTTTCAAGCTCAGTGATTCTGTTATCGCGACATTCCAAGGCGTGTTCCAGCGAATCTTTGTCACGTTGGTATTCACCAATATCGCTTTCCAGTTTTACGATTTTTTGTTTCAAGATAAACAGGTCACTCTTGGCGCCTTCCTTTTCTCTTAGAGCGTTTTGGAACGAAGATTCAAGTTCACCAATCTTTTTCATCGTGACGAGGTCCTTTCCTTTCTTGCCCTTTCTTGCATCTGCGTTTGCAAGCTGCTGTTGGAGGCCATCATACTTCTTCTGCAGAATAGCGAGGTCATTCTTTAATTTGTTGTTTTCATGCCTTAAGGAATCCAGTTGGATTTTCAAGTTTGAGATTTCCTTGAGTTGTGCAGCGTGTTCCTTTTTCAGACGGTCCCTCTCTGCCTCTAAAGCCTCGTTTCGTGCTTCAGCCTGGTGGAATTTCTGAGACGCAGTCATCAGCTCGAGCTGTAATTTTTCAATTTCCCTTTGCGCATTTTGGTAATTGCTCTTCAGGTCACTGATGGTACCCTGCAATGTCAAGATATCGTTCTTGAGTTTCTCGTTATCGTTTCTGTACGTAACCAAAGCATTGCCCTTGGGTGTCAAGTTGTCCGTCCTTTCTCTCAGAAGAAGTTGGAGACGCGCAACTTCGTCTTGACTCTTTTGATAATCATCCCTATATTTGGCTACTTTCTTCTTCAGCGCTGATATTTCATCACCCACGTTATTACTGCCGGATCTCAGTTGTTCAATGATGCTGTCTCTGTCCAAGAGATCTTTTTTCAGGGCTTCAATTAAAGCCTGCAATTCTGCCGTTTTCTTTTGCAACATGTTTGCCTCTTCTCTTGCTCTCCTCAGATTGATTTTCACGTCGTCCAAGTCGGCCCTCATTTGTGCATTATTCTTTTTGGCATTCTGAAGCTCATGTTCAAGCTCTGCAATTCTTTTCTGGGCGTCTTGAAGGTGTTCATTGAGAAAATCGTTGTCTTGAATTTTTGCCTTAATTGTCATTTCGTCATCTGCCAAATGCTGTTTTGCCACAAATAAGGCTTTGTCTAGCTCATCTCTCTTTGCATGGCACTTGTCTAGGGCGTTATTTGCTGATAAAACATTTTCTCTAAGTTTTCTAATCTCTCTCTCTTGTGATTCGATGTCCTTTTTCAAATTTTCAATGAGTTCATCCTTGACATTGGAATCTTGCCCTCCATTTTCTAGTATCTTCATGTACTCTTGGATCTTTCTTTGAGCCTTTTTCAGATCTTCTTCCTTGACTTGAAGATCTTCGAGAGCGTCCTCCAACTCTCCTTGTAGTTGCTTTCGCTTATTAATTTCAGAGTCCAGCTGGATCTCTACATCACTAAGTCGGCTGTTGGCGTCATCAGCACTCTTTTTCAAGATGTCTAACTCACGGACTGCATCATCGTATTTCACTTTCAAAGGCTCGTAGTCTCGCTTTATTGCTTCGAGTTCTTTTTCGAGGGCTAGTTTTCTGCTGTTGGTATGATCTAGTGTTGACTCAAGCTTAGACTTTTGTCCGTGCGAATCAACAAGCTGATCATTCAGGGATCGCTTTTTCTCATCAAGCAGTCTGTGATCAGATTCGAGTTCTTTGAGCCTTCGCTTCAAGTCTTGATTTTCGCTCTGAAGTCGTTTGATTTCATCAGCATCACCAAAATCAAAGGTAGGACTGGATTCGTATGTTGCTTGAACCTGTTCAACTTGTAAGGGCTGGATTACAGGCAATTTATCCATGGACGCCAATTGAGCTTTAAGGTCAGCGATTTCAGATTCAAGAGCTTTCTTGTCATCTCTAAGGTTATCTATATCCTTTTCGTTTTTCTCTAGTTCGTCTTCAAGAGCATGCAGTTTATCTTGCAAGTTATTATACAGGCGTTTATTCTCGGCAAGTTCATCTCGTAGCCTCCTTATCTCGGCCTCAAGGTCGTCGTTTTCTTGCTCGGTTTGCTTTCTCCTTGCAATAGCCTCTTGCAATTGATATTCCAGGTCTTTTATTTTTGCAAAAGCATCTTTAGCATCTTCAACTGCGCGTTCTTTTTCGGAGGAGAGCTTTTGATTTGAAGCTTTCAGCTGGTTGATCGTATTTTTCAAAGACATGATTTCTTCTAACATTTTAGCTTGATCGGCTTTAAGCTCATCATTGGAATCTCTTGCTGTTTCCAAACTTGCCTTCAGCGATTCAACTTGGTCTTCTAAATACTCTTTTGCAGCCTTTAGTTTGCTTATCAAAGAATCGCGGTGATTTTTTTCTTGGTTGTGCTTGTCAACGGCTAACCTGTGTTCTACAAGCTCCTGATCCATGTCTAAAAGTTCGTCTTGATGCTTGTTCATTCTCTCACTAACATTACGCAACTGGTTCTTCAGTGACCTTATTTCAGCTTCATATGTTTCAACTTGCGTTTCAAGTGTAGACAGTTTACTAGTTTTTTCGATGAGTTCTTTCTTCATGTCATCTTTCTCTCGGTTTAGCCGATTCAGAGCCTGCTCTGCTTCTCTAAGCTTCCTTTGAAGTGCGGCATTTTCGTGTTGAAGTTCTATCAGCTGCTCATGTATGTGATTGTTCTCAGCTTCAGACTTATTAAGCTTGCCACGGTATATCTCGAGTTCTTGTCTGAGGGCGTTTTCACGGTCTTCTCCGGCTTTCAATAAGCCTTCTAACTCATAAATCCTGTCATCGTCTGGTGCTGACTGAAGGTTGTCTTCGAAACTCATTGAAATGGCAGACTCTACAACATTTACACTTACAGGAGTTACTGCATTCAATGATGCTCGCTCTAACTGCGCCAAGAGCTCTTGGATCTTTTCCTTATTAATGTCATTGGCATGTTTGCTGGCTTCTAACTGCTTGCGTAGAGAATTGATCTCATCTTCTAAAGCCTTCTTCTGCCTTTTCAAAGCGTTGTTGCTCGCTTCTTTGTCTTTTAGATCTGCAGTGAGATCCTCACACAGTCGATCTTTATCCTTCAGTTGATTCTGTGCTTGCACTAGATCGGTTTTCATCTTACGGTTTTTACCTTGTAAGTCCTCACTTTCATTCTGGTAATACGTTTTCTCTTTCTCAAGATTTTTAACCTTAGTCTCAAGATTACTCAACTTATACGTCAAGGAACTGATATCCTGTTCCAGTACTTCTCTTACATCCTTGAGGTCATGGATTTCGGCTTCGAGTTCGGCTATTCTGTTGCGTGCGTCTGCCAGCTTTTTAGCGGCGTCTTTCTTTTCTTGAACGAGAGAGTCATTCTTGGCGTTGGCTGAAACAAGCTCACGACGTAGTGCCTCTAAATCAGATTCGGCAACTCTAAGTCTGGATGCGAGATCTTCAACAGAGCCTTCATGCTTTTTCGCTATTTTTCCAAGAGAGGTGTTGGCCTTTTCTTGCTGTAATGCTTTCATATCTGACTTGTTTTTGCCCTCCTTTAGATCAATGATGATCCTGTTGGCATCAGACAGGTTGTTTTTCAGATCATCCCTCTGCTTTGTCAATGAGTCCACGTTACCCTGAAGCTTTTCAACTTGTGGTCTCAAATCAGCTAGGAGTTCAGCTAATTCACTTTTATCGTCGGCCAGCTCATCGTTTTCTTTTTCCAAAGCAGAACACTTCTTCTTAAGATCGATCAATTCTTTTCTGATGCCTGTGCTATCCTCGTCTTTTCCATCCAACTCACGCATCAGCGAATCAATTTTGTCATTTTTGTCTTTGATTTCGCTGTCCATCAAAGCATTCTCCTTCCTCAAAGCATCGTTGTCTTTCTCGAGCTTATAAACCTTTTGTCGTAGGGCAGATAAGTCCTTCTCAAGCTCTTGAACTTTAAAGATATTAATGTCGATGGTTTTTGGCGCCTTTTCTCCTTTGATTTCCTTCCTCATTCCTTCAAGGTTTTTCAGTTTCTCCAACAATCCAGCCACCTGAACTTCAGCATCGTTTCTTTCCTTGGTAGTGCGATCAAGTATTGCATTCAGTCTTTCGATTTCTGCATCTTTCTCGTCACATTTTCTTTCAAGATGTTTGATATCTTCTTCTTTTGCATTGCACTGGGCTCGCGCTTCGTTCAGATCTGCTTTACAGTCATCAATGTCTTCGTTCAGATCTCGCACCTTATTTCTAAGATGGTCAATGTTTTCGTCTTTTTCTGCTATCTCTTTCCTCAAGCTATCGATGATACCTTGGTATTCCATTGCCTGCTTCTTTGAATTGGCGGCATTGTCACGTAACTTGTTGGAGCTCATTGACAAATCGTTGGCCTCACTCTCGTATATGTCTCTTTCTTTGTGGGTTTTATCGAGATCGTCTTCAAGAACGTTCAACTTCTGTTGTAGCGCCAAGACTTGTGCTTGAAGATCATTACGTGCCTTTTCAGACTCTGCCAACTTTGATTCCAGCTCTGAAACCTGTTAAAAACAAAGTTTCCAACAATTTTTAAACCGAGATTTTTTCATGAGATATAGCCTTTGACCATAATTAAAAACTATTTTTTAGCTAGTGCCAAACTATAGCTAACTATGGTAGCTTGGTCCTCAGTATAGATAGCCAAGTGAACATTTTTAGATTTCTCTTTCCTTGTTAGAAAAACTGTACCTTACGCTATTGTAAATTTAGTTAGATTTGAACAACCAAATTTCCTCAGCAGTCACAACAATCAAGGACATTATTACATCTCAACCGCAAGGGCACAGGTCATTAATTGGAGGGGGAGGGCTGGTGCAAATGGAAGGGCCACAAAAATCTGTGCAGGCCTTTGAGAGGGGGGGGGGGGAGGGATCAGTTAATTTACGTAAGATATAATGGGTACTAAACACTTTTTCTGAGATAGGAAAGGGGAGGGCCTCTTAAACACATTAGGTATAATGACTGGTCCCCAAGACGAAACGAACTTCGCTAAGCTTTTATTTACGGATCCATCACATCAGATGTTTAAAAAAATCTTAATCTATGTTTATGTCAATATGAATTACCTTGCGAGAGTGGTTTTTAAGTTCGTAGTGAGCACTGTCTTTTTCGTCGACAGCGTTCCTATGTTCGCTCTCCAAGTCACCGATTGCTTTCTTTTGTTCCAAGGATTCATTGTGCAGCTTTTCGTTCTCTAGAATAAGAGACTCCAGCTTTCCTTCAAGCCTGTAAATCTCTTCGTTACGCTCGTCCAGCATCTATAAAGCAACCCGGATCACAGATCCTTCAAATTTGCTTAATGTATTTTGTATTACTTTAAAAAATAATCAGATTACGTATCTGTGCTTGCAAATGTTGAATATCTATAAAAACAATCTCGTCAAGCTTTCACTGAACCAGCGCTGGAACGTAAAGTCCGAAACCAGATTCTTACGTTGTTTTCTATTCTAAAACATTTCCTTGAGTATTAAATCTTTCTCTACAGGTAGAATTAGGGAAGTGAAGTTGGTATTAAAACCAACTTAGAGAAAGACCATTATTCTCAAAAAGTTTTAAACTGGGAAAACAATATGTCCAAATAGATTACACCAAGTTAGAGCCTAAATTTACCTTTTGAAGATCTGCAAGCTTAGCTTTTAAATCTTCAATCTGCTTAGCCTTCTTGGCGCATTCCTTGTTTTTCTGTTCCAGCGCCTTTTCTGTCTCTGAAAGTTTTAGTTGTAGGTTCGTTAGGTCGTTCTTCAGTTTTGCATACTTTCCTTTCTCATTCTCAAGCTCAGCAAGAAGCTCGCTCTTCTGGCGTCCAAAGCTTTCTACTTGGCATTCCAGTTTCGTGACTTGACCTTTCGCGTGGCTATAATTGTTCTGGAGTTCGGCGTTTTCGTATTCTAAACGATGCACCAGACTCTCCAACTCAGTAACCTTTTAAAAAAGAAAGCAATGCGAGAACAAAAGTTAAGCTCTGTTATACGCAATGTTTTGAAGCCAAAGTTTACTAAACCTTTTGGGTCAAGGCCATCTTGTCCTGATTTGCCTGCTCAAGTTCTTCAGAATCAAAACCAAAGTCATCAGGTGGACCAGATTCCACTGCCTGAACGTTTTCGATGGTGATCACATCAAGTTTATTCTCCACGGGATGGGACTTAGCAAACTCAAGCTCATTTTCAAGCTGCTTGATCCTGCTTCTGGATGTTGCGAGTTCTGCCTCAAGGTCACTGATCTTCTGCTTCAGAGTTCGTTCATTTTGAAGCAAGTTGGTGATTTTGTCCTGAGATTTTTCGTAGGCATCTTCCGCACTGCGAAGTTTGCGCTGTAGAAGGAAGACCTACAGAAATAAAGTAATTTTGTTATATGATTTTTCAACAACGCCATACAGAGGTAAAAACATTGGTACATAGTGGCAATAATGTTCATTAAATAACCTGGTTTTGAAGGTCGTCTCTCTCTGACTTCATTCCATCAAGAGCCTCCTGCAGGTCGTCATTGCTCTTCTGTAAAACAACCAACTCATGCTGAAAGTTCTCTTTCTGCTTCTGAGAGATTTCCAGGGTGGTTTGGCTTTTGGATAATTCCTGTCGCAGTCCATCCACTTTTCCTTCCAAGGCGATAATCCTGTTCTCCATTTTGCCGATTTGGTTGTTTTTGGAAATGAGCTCTTCTTTCCTGGCATCTGCTCTTTTCTGGCTCTCCATAAGATCTCGTTGTGAGTTCCCGTGCAACTCCCTTAACTTCTTCAACTCAAGGCGAAGCTTCTCCACCTTGTCCTTCAGCTCAGACTTTTGCTTGTTCAAATTCTCAATCTGGGGTTAAAATTTTTCAGTATATTGTTAAAGTTTGACCATTTTTTAGCAAAGTTTGACCGATAGTAATGTTCTTTACATCCTAAAAGAGTTGTAAAAGCCACAAGGGCCAGCTCGGTTCTAAGTGGGAACACCCTCTTAAAATAAAATGGTTCTACAAAGAAAATCAATCTATGGCGCTGCAATGCATCATTACCACGGTAACAAGAAATGTATACCTGAGCTTCATATTTGGCCGTCTTAAGCTGATTAGCTTTCTTTTGGGTTTCAAGCTCTTTCTGTAACCTCTCATTCTCGGCCAGCAGATCCTCAAGCTTAGCCTGTAACTCGATGTAATCACTGTGAAGTTCTTCTTTCTCAGCCGACATTTGATTATAGCTGGCCTCGACTTTAAGCATCTCATCCCGTGTGACGGTGTATTCGTCATCCCCATGGCCCTGCAAAGTCCTGATGTCGAACTTGGCTTGATGGGAATCCAACTCATGTCTGTGCAAATGGAATTAAGGAAACAAGTTTCTTTCTTGCCATTCTAACGTTTGTGAGGGGGGTGGTGGTGGGGGCGGTGGTGGCGGGTGGGTGGGTGGGTGGGGGGTATTGGTGTAGGGGGGGGGGAGGTAAGGATATTTCGTTGACTGTTACCTGTTACCTATCTAAATGATAGTCTGTAATACAGGGGCGGATCCAGAACTAATAGGCCGTTTTCACGATTGTGTCAGTTCACTACCACTACCAGGATGCCTTGTCAAATTGTCTTCTTATTCAGATTTTTTCTTCTCTCCAGAGAATAAAGAGACAATTGGTTGTCTTAAAATAGGAGCTGCTCAAGGCATTTTGGTAGTGGTAGTAAATTACGCCCTCATGAAACGGCCTATTTGAAGTCATATAACTGATACATGATATTGATCTGGCTTGATAACAAATCAAGTATTGTTTAAATATATGATTTATTTTGGTTCGTAAAACAAAGCAAGGTGCAACATCTTTGCCATCGTTTCTAGTTTTGAGTCCCACTATCGTGCTGTTACTTTGTTTTATTTTCTTTGGTATGTTATCGAACCAAATTGTCATTATAGAATTACTGACCAAGAATCTATTGGATCTTCCAAGTTTGAAAAAGCCTGTTGTTATAATAAACTTCATTTTTATAAACATCACGTTCACCTCAGTATAACTCACCTGAGGTCATCTATCTGTCGTTCGAGAGATAGTTTGTCCTTCCTGAGTTGCGCAATAACCCTGTCTTTACTCTCCATTTCTTTGGCTTGCGCGTCGAGCCTCCAGTCCCTCTCGACAATAAGTCTTTTGGAGGAGGCGTTTTCTTCTTGATACTTCCTGCTTTCTCGCTTGGACGTCCGACACCTATCGTCTAAGCTGTTCTTTTGCCTCAAGAGTTCTTCGATTTGAAGTTGTAGATTTTGAATCTGAATGACAAAGAAAGAGAAATTAATCAATTTTGGCGGGAAATCAAATATTCAAACGCTGCGGAAGTCAAACATTGACTAAATTAGTCTTTCACGGCAATATGATTTTTTTTGTTTTAAGTATTAGTTATTACGAAATAAGCCTTAAAATTTCAGATTGTTTGAAACTCAACTTTCCTTGTCAAAAGTTATTAAGGTATCGTTTTACTACCATTAACAAAATTATTCACAAATTTTATACCCGGGTTTGAAAAAGGTTTCTTACGACCTATAAAGCATTGCATCAAATTTGATTTTTGATTTGATTTGATTTTTTATGGCCGGCCCTATGTTCAAACATTTTTTCTACCTAAAAACAGTTGAAAAGTTAATTCGATGTATTTTGAATCCTAGAAAAGTCCGAAACTATGAAACAGAGGTGAAATTTTAATTTATTATTGTGAATTATCTAAAAATTATTCGAGTAATGATTTTAAAAACAAAGAGTGAGGGCCGGAGGTCTTGTCCAGCAATGCTTTGCATAGCTAGTTGTTCGCTCAGCTGGTATGGAAAGGTGCCCCCCAAAATCGAGAAGAAGAACCAATAATGAACTAAACTAATGAAACTAATGTTCAAATGTATAATAAACATTTTCAGATTAGGGGTGGTTAAAATAACTTACAAATTCCTATTTCATTGTTATTATTCATATACAGTCAACGTCATTAACGTTGTCCACCAAAAAAAGACATTTAGACTATAAGTGTCACGTGATTCATTTGTTTATTGTTTATTTGTTAATAAATATAAACTCTAGGTGCACAATGATTTCATTTAATAAGCATTCAGAGCGAGGTTTTTTAGGTATCACGTGATATTTCTTGAAGTCTAAATGTCTTTTCTCGGGGGACAACGTTAATGGCATTGACTGTATAATTTTATGATATCATTAAAAGAAATTATATACCTATATACCTTATATACAGATATACCTATAGAATCTTGCGTAATGAAGCATGTCTAAAAGTTATTTGCTAATCCATGCATGCACTAAATATTTCTTAAGTTAAATCAACTGAAAATATCAGAAATATTTTTCAAAGAAAAAAGCCCCCAAAAGAACAAAATTCTTACTTAAACTCCCACTATTTGACGTTTTTCTTTAACTTGCATGAGAAATTTTAACATTTCTTTTCATAACCTTTTTATAAAATATTTCCTGATAAGAAAGAAAATGTTGTACTTTTTGGGGCAAGGTTTGATTTCGAGTTCGAATGATTTAGTCTTTCATAAGCTTTTAGCCTGTTTACAAGAAAGCATAGTGACCCTAAGGCTATATCTAGTAGCTGAGGTGCTGTGAATAATAATAGTGATAACAATTCAATGTGATTGTACAATGTAAAAAGTCCTAATGTACAATGTTCTGGGAAAAGAATACTTGAGATATCACAGTGGACTAGCTGAACTGATTGCCATCAAGAAAGGAGAACATTATTCCAAAACAATTTCATGGATTAGAGCTAAAGGTTCATTTTCCTCATTAAGATCTGCATTATTGTGCTCAAGAGGTTCAAGAACACTGAGCATTTTGTACTATTAAAAACACTGACCTAGATGTAGAGACCGCTGTTGGAGCCATTTGTTAAGTATATAAATTAGTTCTAGATTTTTGATTTAATTGTTGTATATTTATCTATATTACATTTTTTTAGTATAGTCTCTTATATTGTTATTATGGCTTGATAGTATTATTATAGATTATTATTCTTACTATATCTTAATTATTTGATCCTTGACTGATTTTTGGTAGCTAGAATTTATAATTCTGTAAAATTTTCTTAAGATTAGTTTTGTTTTTATCACACATGTTGTAAATTGAAAATCAAGATGTTATTTTAATTTTTTTTTTAATGTACAGTGCTAATCAAGAAGATTAAAGATTTAAGTCTCAAACACTCAATTCTAGATCACCAATAACCAAAGGCATTTCCTCTCACTTTCTTTGACGAAGACAACTTTGCCTTCCTCCTATAGCACAAGCTTTAACGTTTTAATAGAAAACGAAAAGTTTTAATAAAAAACTAAAACTATATATTATCTATTAGGCTAGTTTTTATCTAGTTGCTATGTAAATAAGAAATGCAAGTACAAAGCAAGGCATATCTTAGTATTTTGATGAATAAAAAATATTAGTCTAAGTCTCCATTAAGGGTATCTATGTAAATCAAAAAGTTATTTGTAAGAAAAGTCTGATTTAATGTAATTTTTGTCCTAGTTGGATATTAAACAGAAGGAAATGTCTGAATCAAACTTTGAAGTCATGGGTTATGGAGTCTTAGACCTTTTTAGTTTGGGTGTAATGCTTGCCCATTTCAGATCACGTGTCATTCCCTTTTGTTTTGCATCTTTGTTTCTTGGCAATGCTTGAACCCTAAAGGTTTGGTGAGCCTCAAAGGCTCTAGCTTCTCAAGAGATTGACACGTGACTTAGAATGCTAAAAGAGTCTGTTGCATTCCTTAGATGATAAAATGCATAGCCAATGCAGTTCCAGTGTTATTTCTTGCACGAAAGCAAACTCATCTTATGCTTAAGCTGTCTATTCCAATAAGCGTGTGTTGATAAAGAATTACGGTATGAGGTCTGGGTCTTTTGTCCCAAATCTTTGTAAGCTATTTTTTAATAACTTTTTCTGGAGTTTAAAATTCTATAGTAGGTCCAAAGTCAACAAAGCGAGACGAACAAACAAACTTAAAATTAAACATCACTAATATGCTCTGTGTGAAGTTAAAAACCCATAAATATAAATGTGTCTTCACAAAGTGTTTAGGACCCCAAAATTTTTGGAACAGTTTGAGTAGTATACAATATCTTTTTTTATGTAATTCAGTTTATATTTTCCTATCTTGAGAAATAAGTGTATGCTATGCTGGTCTTCTCTCTTGGAATAAAAGTTAGGAAACATTTAACATTTGTCATTAAAATTTTTACTGCAATTTTCTGTAATGCTAATAGATTCAAAAAGACATCTCATGGATTAAAGAAAAGCAATATTAATGTGTTAACTTTTGTAACCTTCCGAGGAAATACTTGTCACAAAACATCTATGTTAGTCACGATGTTTGGCAATTCATGTTGTTTAGCTATGCAAACATTTCCTTAATTGCACTACCAAAGATAAGACTATTTAGAAGCAATGTGCAATGATTAAAGATGCAATAAGTTGATAATTGATAAATATATATGGCTTTTAAACACTCGAAATTTAAGCTATCATCCAACTGTGCTTATTCAAAAGTTTTGACAAGTGGACCGACTCGGTTACATCTCGCTGCGACTTCTTTCGAAACTGGAATCTAAACGATGAATCCAGGAATCGATTATTTATGTAAAAGATATAATAATTCCTGATTTAATTGGCATCCTTGCGTTTTTGCGTCGGCGAGATTATCTGCAGTTCAGTTCCACGCCCCTCGGCAAAATCAAAGATTCTACGCAGCTATATTTCGCACAATTTCAAAAAAATCTCGCAGTTCTAACCCGAGCTCAGCTGGAGCTTGTTCTCATTTTAATTGTTTGAAAGATTGTAGTTTATCAAAAAAGAAATGGCTTACCGAGTTCGATAGAAGGAGAAGTCGTCACGGAAGCCTGTCTGTTTCAAGGATGAACTCAGAATGAATACAGTCTGTATTTGACAAGCCAAAACCCGAATTGATTTAGAGGGACACGCATGAGAAAATGACCAATGACCTCTGAAAGATTTCGTTCAAAAGAGACAAAAGATGGGTAGTAATCATTTATGGTGTTGTCCAATAGCTGTTTAGAAGCTTGACCCGGTACCTTTCTCTGTATGCCATACTTTGCATACTTTGGGATTTATGTATAGAAAACCAGACCATATTCCACTAAACATTCCAAAGTCTTTAAAAAACCTTAAAAAAAAGTTAAAATTCACTTCAGATGCGTCTTCCAGATGGGAAGAACAACATTCGTGTTTCCAAAGAAATTTACTTCAACAGAAACCTGCAAATTCTTTTAGCTCTCAGTGGAACATGTTTACACAACTCTTAGGTCTCATAATGTTATTTAAGCACTTATCGTTATCACAATACTTTTTGGCTTTTATTGCTTTCAAAACGTTTAATTTCGGTATTATCAGTATAAATTTTGATAATTAAGGAAAAAACAAACAAAACTACTCCAAAAACCAAATCTAATTGAGTAACATTCTTAAAATGCCCTGAACTTTAAAACGAAGTCATCCGATAAACATGATGTGACGAGCTGAGTCAAGGACACGTAGACTAACCCATTGAAGTTTATCGTCCATTTTATTAAATTGACGTACGACTACTACTAACTCAAAAAACCGCCTACCGAGATAGCAGCCATAAGAAAAGCTATAACTTTTATGGGAAAAATCATCGACAATTTGTAAAATTCTTTTTCGGGCAGTAGGTTTCGAACATCTGCATTAGTTCTACTTTGGATAATGTAAATTTTGATTTGATGTATTCACATAATTAAATTCAAGAATATTGCCAAAGAAATACACAGTTAGCTTTGATTTTATAAGTTTTGTGTTTTTAGGGTTTTTTTAATTGGCTGTTCTTTCGTCAAAAGAGAAAGAATTTATAAGACCATGTAGGCCTGATCATGATGTTCGTGAGGTTCGTGCTCAGGCCAAAAACAATGCGTTATTAAAACCGCTTAACTCGACTGTGCATTCACGAAAAAATGGAAATATCATACAATTCATAAATTTCTTTGATTTTTCATTATATATATGGCGAAAGAAATTGATATTTGAATTGAAAAAGCCTTTTCTTAAGAACTTGAAATTGCAGCTGATTGCATAGAAATCCAGAAAAGGGCCTAGAGATGAAATACATAGAAAAACACACAGGAAGCCGGGGCATATGGAAACTAAACCACTTTCAAGGCCAATTTCTAAAATCATTTTCTATATATTATTTATTAGTTCGGTCACGAAATGTAATGCTTTGCGATCGTAATCCAAAGACCAACTAATCATCTTCGGGACATACATGTAATTCAAATCTTGAAACAGCACCAATCAAATTATCATTCATATTCTTCTGGAAAGATGTTATCTGTTAGGTCTATCAATATCATGCTTCTTCATGACGCTTTTCAATGACTGTTAAATGCTATCCGAATAATATGACTAACTAGCGAAGCAATAAAGCGGAGAATGTTTGAGAGTCGGCTCAAAAATCCTAACATACCTTTATAATGAGTCGGAAATAACGCGAGTAAGGAAAAATAAGTGATGACAACTTAGTTAAGAAATCAAGAGGCGTCTGCCAACTTATTGTCCATATTTAGTGTTCGAGTATTAAACACAACGCTTGACTTATCATTAAAATGTTTCACCTATCTATTATATATTTAAAGGAGAAACAAGTCTAAGTAAATTCAAATCTCGTTTAAAGAAGTATATGAATATTAATTAATTTTATATCCTGCTTACACGTCTTTTTCCGGTATTTTCAATTAGGACAAGTATTGTTAATGTAAGATATTATCGTTTTACATAATTTTAGATATCTTAAACTTTAAATTTTATTATTGTATTTATATTGGTGATCTGCACAAAGGGATAACCTCAAGATCCACCATTTCAAATATTTTATTTTGTAAATTATTTGAATAAAGTATTATTATTACCTAAATATTCTTAAGTTGCCCCGAGGTTTCTAAACAGTTTTCAATAATTTTTTGGGTTCTTTGTGAGTATTTTTTAATTGGTTTTGCTGTGGAACTATTTAGCTTCGATGTGGACGTCCGTTACTTTCGATACAATCTTACCAGAAATGAAAGCAAAATTACAGAAACATTGAAATCAGAATTCTTTTGCAAGTACAATTTTAAAATTTTTAGATGCTGATATTCTTGGAAACCCATAAGTTTTTTCGAAACAGCTTTTAAAGGATTTTGTATGAATTTCTAAGTGTTCTAACTAACATCTTGGCGTGAAACAATTGCACTCATGAACGAAAACTGAAAATCAAATAAATTGTTTCAATTGTTTGCCAAAGTCAGAACATCACGCTCTGCTGGTATATTAATTGGCGTTGGAATTCAAATTGTGTCTTGCACCACGGTATGAATTGAACGTGAACTTTAACATATTAAATACAGATCTTTATCAAACAAAGTTAATATTTTCACCTAAAAAAAAATAATATAATCGTCAGGATTGACCTTCATTTTTGTACCTTTTTTGTACATTAATATTAAACCTTTCTAGATCTGAATAATGATAGCTAGAATATTGATGCGACGTTTCCAGATTTCCATTGTAATTAGCAAAATGAAGTTGCGACTAATTAAGATAGCTTGTATATTAAAAATTTGAGGTAACTTGGGAGGAATTTTAGGAAGAACCTTATAAAGAAATGAGGCAAATCCTACCTTATCAAGTTTAAAAGTTGACTCTACTTCTAGGAACGCTGAAGGATTTAATAAAATGGGTTTACATGCAAGTCTGTTTGTATTATAGCTGGTAAAATGTTTTGATAACGATTAACAGTAAGCCGTGAATGGCTAAGACACAACCTAATGTGATTATACATTTATTAGAAATACTTGGCGTCTTGGGGCTGTCACAACATACGGGCATTACTCACTGTCTGCCGCATGCCTTCTTACAAACTTTGCATACCTTGTATCTCAAAAACACCAAATCTTACCTCTATATTGTGTTTATCGGTCAAGGACTCCAAGACATCTTTAAAATGTTTGTAGGCAGTATCACCAATTCCAGTTAAGGAATCCCGAGCTTTCTCCAATCGTTTATCTGCTTCAAGATCTGAGTAGTAAAATTGGGATCGAATAGGAGTCGAACGATAATGTTTTCGCCGTGTGACAGCGGGTTTGGGAGTAATGTCATGATCTTGATCACCGCCATTCATCTTAGGTTCCAGGTTTTCCTCCGCCATTTTGTCAGAATTATTAAAGACACCTAGGAGGTTTTAGATGATCAATTTAAAGGTGTCGGAGACTTTTCTTTTAGCGCCTTATCGATGTTTTTAGCGCCCTTTCTCCTTCAGGATAAACAAAACCACTAATGACAAAGCTCGTTACATCGATGGCAAATCTGTCGTGACATAAATCGCATCGCTTAACACTACTGAAGTACGTTAATCACATAAATCAACCCGTGTGGGAGGTGTGTCATTAAAGTAAGGTATCTCCGTTATTAAAGCCTGTATATGTTGACAGTATTAATCATTTGAGGCTGCTAAGGTTTGGTCATCGTATCATCATCCAACATTAATCTACCATCATGATAATAATCTGTGTAGGGGCTATGTTTGAATTGATGATCTATGGCAAGAAGTGGGAAGCATTGTTGATTTAAATAATAAGCCAGTTCATTTCCGTTATTTAACTTCACAGCGACTGCAAATACATAACCCATTATGGTCTCTTTTATTTCAAACATGTCTCAGCAATCCAGTTGCACGGATTTACACCTTGTGCGATGCGTGGCTGTTGCTATTGATGCAGTGTACTTGGCATGTTTATGATCAACATCTTTACCCATTTGTCTTGGCTATTTCTCATAAAATGTTAGGGAACGCTTTGTGAATACAAAAAAAAAGAAGGAAGAAGAGAAGGAAAAGAGGTGAACTAGAAACAGATGCATTAATAACAAAAGCAACGGCAAAAACAACTGCAGGAAGATGAATTCGGGCAAGAGACGTGTGAAGAAATTTTCAAAAGGTGGCCACTTGCAAATTGACAACAGCAAGAGCAGGAATGTGAGATAGGCCAAGAAGGAATTGCGTCTACTTTCCCGGCTTTCTGCTGTCCACTATCACTGAAGAAAAGTGATTCGACAGTACCAAATGTTCTCATGCAATGAAGTATATACAGTGGTTTGCAGTAGATAAGTCTGAATTTACCCAAAATGATAGTAGATATCTTTAATATATAGAATATTTAGAATATCCAAAATAATAACCAAAGATCTGTTATTAGATCTTGAAGCTTGATAGTAAACGACGAATTAATGTTATCTTACTACGCTATGTTTGCATAGGGAATGGAATCGTTACAAGAACTGCTTTTGAAGAACTGTTGTTTGTTTGGTCTGTCGCACAAATGGTGGGGAAAAAATTGTAAAACGGAAAATCAAAAAAAGTTTGTTAATCTCCCTTGGTAGATCGCTAGATCGAACCCCACCCCTCTCAAGGTCTCCTCTCTCTCAGTCTCGTACCCTTTTCTTCATCCCTTTACTACTGCCCCTTTCGAACTACAATCCAAAGGAAACCTGTCCGCTTTCTTCATTCCGGTGGATTCTTCTTCGTGAGTTACATTTGAACAGCTTTGATCCCTGGTCGGTGAATGATGCTCGTATTACCACTCCGCGCCCAACAAATTTTCTTTGTTGCAGGAAGTAGAAGCCATCTCTACTCTGCGCAAGAAAGAAACTTTGTTGCGCGCGGAGTGGCAATACGAGCAACATTAACTCTGCAACTTGCAACGCATCAATGTTGCACGACAGGTGGCACAGTTTTGTTGCCCGTATTTAATAACAAGTTATATATGCGTGCTCCATAGTAATCAGTGAATTTTCTGCGCTACTCTTAAACGATCTATCACTGTATACTTCACACTTCTGGAGGACTTCGTCAAAATTGTTGTCCAACAGCTTTTTGGCCAAACTACTTAGCTTATCATGGTTTTTACAAATTTGGAAGACAAAATATGCAACTGTCTAACCTAAGCATGGCAAGAGCCCAAAACATAGGATTGAAAATAGCTTTTCCCGTGCGAAAAACTAATACAAACAGCGTGAACCTGATTATTCCCTAAACCTTACCCACAGAAAACAAATACAAATAAAATCTGTATCGCCCATGAAGCATTTGTACCAAAGGACTTCTGATATAATTAAAAATTCGCCATATTCGCTTTAGTGCTTGTTTGTAACTAGAATTCACCTACAACAGGTTTTCAATTAATTATGTTTATAGCATGGAATATTCTAGACGTATTCATGCATATTGGTTACCATAGTACGACTCAAAAGTCTTCGTTTTGAATACTAATACCATGTCAAGCTGCACCAGTAATATAACTCGAAATAGTGTCGATTTTTTTTTTTTAATGCTAAGTCACGTGATAATATGAAGCTGGAATGACTTTAAAGAATCCAGCTTTACTAAATGACTTACTTGACTTACTAAATCCGTTTTACAAAGGATACTGTTTATTAGTTTATGGTCTTTTGAACATGCTTGCACTGGAAGTTTCTACATGTAATTTAGAATAACTGGAACTGGAACATGGGGGGGGGGGGGGGGCAAATTACGTGATTCTGATTGATCAATCAAGGGGGGCTTTTTCCCTGGGGCGGTATTAATTTAATTTTTTCATCGTTTAATTTGGCCTATTATTTAATAAACAAATTATCGCATGGTTCCTCGTAAAATTAAGGATTAATTTCTCTCGCGTTTTGAAAGTTTTGGAATTGCCCAGTTGCTACGCGACTCGGTCAATCTTGCCAAAACTTTGAAATCCGTCGTCAAATTAATCCTTATTTTTACTCGGCCCCATGGAATTACCTATACAATTAAACAATAATATAATCTGGATCTTGTCTTATCTCCATTAAGTAATCACTAATCTCTTTTTTTTTCTTCTACAGATAAATCCTAATTTAATTATAGTTTAAGTGGCACCGTGAGAAAATAACTTTATCGTGACTAACAGATATAGTTTTGTAAGTATGACCCAGTGTGGTTCTTATCCATTCCACATTTTTCCTGGCAATTTTTTCCTACGTTGATCACCAGCGTTTTTAGAAGCAATTTTAGTTACATTTAAATATTAACTGGAAAAGAGCCTGCTACTTTCAAATGTAATATATTTTTTCTTAAAAAAATATACAATATGTACATTAAGGCTACAAGGATATACCAAGAATTTAGTTTTAAGTACTGAATTTTGACAAAAATTCATCAGCAGAAATGTGCTCGGCTTTCCAAAGGGAAAACTGAATAGCCTGATCCATAAGATATCCCAAGAGCAAATCCAAAATCCTTTTCGTGTTCGTTCTTTTTTGCGTTGCTCTGACAAACGTTTTTCATAAACTAGATTAAACACGTTAAGGTTGTTTTGATTTTAGTTTAAAATAATCGAAAATAGTTGCTAAAAAAATGTTCTCACCAATATTGTACTTACGGTCAATGTTGTGATTTTATTTCACATGGTATTAATCTCCCGTATTCTGAAGATAAATCCCTATTCAAGCTCTTATTGTTTTAAAGTACAATCCAAAAGCTTACGTACAAAATTTCTATTTTGTTTATTTTTTAATGCATTAAGCTCTTATGATACGATCGTGAGAATTTTTTCATGAGTGTATTGGGAAACTCAGTGAGCTCAATGACTACTTTGTGGAGCCAGTTATTACCCCCGCAAATAAAATTAAGTTTTTAAGCAAGGTCGTAATCTATGTATACTATTCCCAGTTAGAGTTCATCTCTAGGCCTTAATTAAACCTTTATACAAGTTGTATAAGACGTGAAAAGCTCCGTGACACGGTCAAGGTACGGCAAAGCACATCAAAATTCTAGAAAACATCACGGTCACGGCAAGGCAAGCTTATGCGGCATCGATCTTGCCGCGAGCTTTTCAAAGTCATACGAAATTTTCTCTAACAGAAGGGTAGTAATTAATAACAGTAACCTCTTATTTGTATGGCCTTAAATCTAGGACTAGTTGGATGTCTATTATCCTGGGTATCAATGTATCTCAGGCCTTTGTCATTGGTTGATCATGAGCGAATTGTTTACCGAAGTGTTCAATTTGCTTTCGTAAAATTATCAGTGTCTAACAACGTATTAAGAAATGCGCTTAGTTTATAAAAAAGTTGTAAAGGAGTTTGATTCTGTACGAATTCCATTCCCTTTTGTTTATCAATGGCCGGTTTTCTCTGGCTCATTTTCAGAATATGAGTAAAACCCATTGAAGGTATTAAGGTAATTTTATTGTATTCTGGCATTACTAAAACTAAGGAATGGAGTATTCATTTCCTCTCCTCCTCTCTCCTTTCCTCTCCTCTCGTCTCGTCTCGTCTTGTCTCGTCTCGTCTTGTCTCGTCTCGTCCCCTCTCCTCTCCTCTTCTCTCGTCTCGTCTCGTCTCGTCTCTTTCCCTATACCCCCTCCTTCCTGAAAATTCGTTCTCAACTAGTTGTAACTAAACATCGAGGACCCCATGGTCAAACAACGTAAGCTGCAACATCTACGGCACAAGCGGTTTTGAAGGAACGCAATGAAACATTCACAAAAAAGATTTATTTTGAATTGATAATCAACAACTGTTCCCTAGCCTTTTCATCCACCAACGGCTAATACACCATAGATTTACTATTTAACCTATCTACTTCTATTTAGTATTATTCTATTTAATCTTCACTATTTAATAGTTAAGCCAGAGCCAGCTACGTTTATGACTAAACTCTTTCATCGGGGGTGAAACGCATCTACAATGACATGGATAGAAACAGGCCAAAATTCAAGATACCTTGACACATATCATGACAAAAATATTTTTTCTAATTTATTAATTATTGAAAGTAATCGCACTTTCTCATTTTAATTCAAGGTCTTAATTCTTTTAGTTTTAGATAATGCGCTAGCCCGATAAAGAATCTACTGGTTAAATCTAAATATTTTTAATTCACAAAAAATATAGCCCACTCTTTTTAATATTTATTCAGTATTTAGCCAGTCACAGGGACTGGGAAACAAATCATTAGTTTGAGTCGAATTCGCAAAATACCGCTGTACGTCTAAAAGACTCGTTTTTGCAGGGTTAGCCCTATTTTAGTGTCAAAATGTTCATGAATACCAACGATAAAACGAAGAATAAACAACTACAACAATACAAACACTTTAAAAATTCCACAGACCTTCACTGAAACACGTGAATATTCTACACAAAAATGATGCAAAGCCTGCATAACAGATAATTCGAAATTGGAATATTCCTGGTTTATAAAGTTAATCTAATCTTGATTTTCGTAACCGCTTGTTACTTATCTTGCTTGCTTGCTGGCTCGACTGCAATATTAAACAATTTTTTTATATTATTTGCCTAGTAACACCAATATTTCATTCGAAATGAATTATTTTCGTAAATATTTAACCGTTTAGAATATTTAAATCAGGTGCGTTAATAGTCAATGAACATCAGTTTTTTTCATGTTATAATACCATATCAATATACCATGGTATATAGTATCAAGAAAAAATCTACTACAGGGTCGTGGCCACAATTTTGTGGGTAGTTTTCAAAATCTGAAAAAAATATTAAAACTTTTTGTTTCTAAAAATGGTCCGGTTGAAAACGAACCAATCGCACTGGTGGCTAGGGTCACAAAATGGGTATTGCACGTTATTTAGTGTCATAGATTTGAAACCTATAGAAAACCTTTTTTTAGTGTGCCTAGGTTTTGAAGGACCGACGTTACTAACCAGCGTCAGAGGATACTTTGTTCCTCCATAGCTTTAGAATTAAAATTCTTAAATATAACGAAAATACAAGCTATGATATAGACATAGCGTGCGCAGAGGGTCTGTCCTTCAAACATCCTAACTACATATGCGCATATCATGCATATTATCTAATTGTGCCTTTGAAATGTCTATTTATTTGTTACAATGGCGCGGAATCTCGACCAAGAGACGAGCCTTTGGTGTAGGTCTTCTTCACTCGTGTAACCTGGGAAACCGTCTCGGCTGAGCTTCGTCCATCTGAGGGAAAAATACATAATTTAGCAAACGCAAAGAAAAAAATATGTTAGTATTGAATTCCTTTTGTGACTGACTGTCATTAGTGATAAATTTGTGCGTTCAAAGATCGTAAAACCCGTGAACCGTAGCTAAAATGAAAAAGAAAGAGAAAAGGGGGGAAAAAAGACTAAAGAAAACAAAGCAATAAAAACAGCGTCTAAAATACGAGAAGAACAAAATGAAAAATAATTACAAAAAAAAAAGAAAGAAAGAAAAGAAAAGAAAAGAAAAGAAAAGAAAAGAAAGAAGAAAAAGAAAAACGAAAGAAAGATAGAAAGGAAGGAAGGAAGGAAGGAAGGAAGAAAGAAAGAAAGAGATGAATGAAAGAAATTATACTGAATTTCAGTGGTGGTTAGGCTTAGCAATCAATAGGTAACTTCCACATCATATTTCCTACCTCTAACAGGTTCAAAACCATATCTCGTGGTCGTGGTGGTGCCACCTCCTCCAGAATCTACATTAATCTTGTACGGAGCAATTTCTTGGAATGCAGAAGCCCCTTTCGCTTCTGTGACAGTCGATGCCGTGGGTGAGTCAATCCTGACTTTAACTGCTCCCGGGCTTTCGCTTCGGTATGTTTTAGTGACCGTTTTTGTAAACACGGTCTTTCCGCCGTCTGAAGTAGCGGTCATAGTTTCTTCAGTCGGGTCGACTTTTACTTTAATCATGGGACTTCCACTCCTTTGAATTCGTGTGTATTTTGAAGACACATGGGAAGGCAACTGGTTTTCGTCTTTTCTCTCAAAAGGCGATCGTACTGTGACTAACCTCTTGGGGCTCATTTCATACCGGGATACTTCCGTGGTGGATATTGATGGCTCTTTTACTATGACTTCGTGCTCTACTTTCTGTTCTTTTTGCCCAATGACGTATTCAGTGTGGTAACGGTTTGGATCAGTGTCAATCAGACCTTTGAGTCTGAATATTTCTTGGTTGAGAACTTCTATCTCTTTGATATACCCTTGGCATTCATCATTCTGTGTTGTCACTTGGCGCTTCAGCTTCTCAATATCTGCTTCCAAGTTAGTTATAATTTCTTTATACTGGCTGTCTGTATCCTTCTTGTAATTTTCGATCTGACCCTCTAGTCTTATGACCAGGCTGTTTCGGTGGTTCAGCTCAACGTCTAAATCAGCTTTCTCATTGTTAAGCTTCTGGATCTCGGTTATATAACCCTTGCACTCAGTCAGACAGTTTTCATAATCTCGTTTGAGCTTTTCTACTTCTTGTTCGTTGGAATTGTTAAGGATTCGAAGTCTTTCAATGAGGGTCTCCTTTTCGATGATTTCAGATTTGTATGTCTCGACTCTTGCCTCGATCTCGGAGATTTTGTCTATAAGAAGCTTCGCTTCACCCTCTGTAAGTTCGTTATCAGCTTTGGATTCGTCCAGTTGTTTAATGACGATATTATATTCGTTGCGCACCGTAGAAATCTCCGCTTGTAGGTCATACCTTTGAATAGCCAAGAAAAAATCAAACGCTCAATGTATTTCTGGATATGAAAATCCTTTCAATTAGATATAGATGCAATAATTTAGAAAGCAAAAGCTTATTTCTCAGAACCTTCCGGGAGTTGCCCATAATTCTTGTTGATTTGGGGAGTGCAAGCGAGGTCAGGGTGTGGTAAGGGGTAAAGTATGTGAAAGAGACTTAGGAGACTTATTATGGAAGCAGATGAGATGCAAAAGCATTGTATTGACTCGATAGCTTCGCTTATACTTATGAGTATAAGACAAAAATATATTGTTTCGGACGCAACTGCAGACAACAAACAGCGTTTTGTCAAATGTGGATTAAATGCGAAAGAATGTTTTCAATGGTACTGAGAACCAAATGAAGGTCTGAACAATCGAACTTTTTCTTTTCTTTATTTAGACACAGTAGACGCACTTCTCCAAAACTACGAACAGTTTTCAATGTTTTTGTCCACTGATTGTGGGAAACTCCGGGAAGGTGCCTTGAAAATTAGCAGAGAGTCAGTTTGAAAAAAGTATCTACCGGATTTAGGACATCTTCCTTAAAACTCAATTATTCAAGGTATTTATATTCTGGAATTTGTTAAATGAATTTTTTAAAAAATAATATTAAGTACCTTTCTTGATTTAACTTCTCAATTTCCTTGATATATCCTTCACATTCACTTTCTTTAGTTTCCAGTTCACGTCGCAATCGATCCAGTTCGCCATCATTGTTAGAAATCATCATTCGTAAACGTTCAATCACCGTTTCTTTCTCAATAACTTCTGTGCGATATTCCTCGATCTTTGTCTGGATCTCTGTGATTTGTTCGTTGAGGACACTTGTCTGATTATCACCCTTGCTTTTCAGCTCCTCAGCTTGTGCAACTACCATCTCTTTGTCTCGTCTTAGATCATCTAGCTGCCTCTCGAGTTTATTGATCTTATTTTTCAACTGCTCAATCTCAATTTCTTCTTCTGATTTCTCCTGGGTCAGCTTTTCGATCTCACGAATGTAACCTTCACATTCACTCTTTTTATTTGAGAAGTCTCTCTTTAGTTTCTCTATCTCCTTTTCGTACCCGTTGACATGGAACCTCAGCTTTTCAATAACAGTATCTTTTTCAGCGACCTCCTTCTTCAGGCTTTCTAAGCGCGCGTTTCTGTCCGTTATTTCCCTGCTCATAATTTCACTATCGGAGTCCCCCTTTCTCTTCATGTCGGCCACCGATTGTTGAAAACTTTCTTTTTCGATTCTTTCTTTCTGAACCTCACCTTCAAGGAAGATAACCTTCTCTCGCAAGTCCATTACTTGTATAGTTAGTTCTGTCTTTTCGTTTTGGATTTTTTCGATCTTTTCAACTGTGCTGGCGCATTCAGCCTGTTTAGTGTACAAATCACGTCGGACGAGTTCGTTATCGCTTTTCAGGTGCTCAATTTCCTCTTCTTTTGTGAGTATATCTTTCTTTGCCCCCTCTAGGCTCGTTTGGAGCTCACTCACAAAAGTAACATGTTGTTCGGCTTCTTTGTCACCATGGGTCTTACTTTCCACGAGTTGAATCTGTAGACTGGAAACCTCCTTCTTAGCAGTTTCAATTTTGACCTCTAAAGTGGCCACCTTGTTCTTGAGCGAGCCCACTTCAATTTCTAATTCCGTGCGATAACGTTTGTTTTCTTCGACAGCCTTGACGAGATGAACATTATCCTCTTCCTTTTTGACGAGTTCCTTTTTCACTGTGGTCAGTTCATGTTCAACTGTTTGTATCTTTTCTGTCATTTCTTTTATTGTTGTTTCCTTGGCAACAATATCTTTGCGGTAGTCATCGATTTGGACCTTCAATTCACTGACTTGGTTGGTGTGCTCACGCTTATCGTTATCGCTCTTTCTCTTGATGTCTTCAATTTGAACAGTGAGCTCTGACTTATCCTTGCCACCTTCTTCGATTAGTAATTCAAAGTTTCGAACTTGACCTCTCAGTCTATTAACTTGGACCTCCAGTTCGGACCTTTCTCTGTTGACATTTTCGAGATCTCTAGTGTACTCTGTACACTCCAGTTGCTGGTTATTGATGTCTCTTTTTAGTTTAGCAATATCACTTTCGAGGTCTGCTTGTTTTGCTTGAAGAGTGGAAATGACGCGATCTTTCTCGGCAATTTCTGTTCGGTAGGTTTCCATTTCTGTTTGAATTTCACTTACCCTTGTGCCAAAGTCTTTCGATTGATCTTCTCCTCTTCTTTTGTAATCGTCTAGCTGAGTCCTAAGTGATTCCTTTGCTTTTCTTTCCTCTTCAATAGTAATGTCTAGTTTTTTCATCTTGTTTCTGAGCGAGATGATTTCATTTTCAAGATCTGTTTTACTCTGTTGAGTGACTTCGTTAGACCTCTTCAGGTCTTTAATTTTGTCTTCCAATTCGGTTATCTCATTCTGCAGATCTTTGACTTTGTCCTGACCTATCTCATTGTTTGCCTCAAGCCTTGAAATCTTCTGTTGATACGTCACTATTTCTTTTCTCAGCGTTGCTATCTGATCCTCCAGCAGTCTATTCGAATCACTTGCCCCACCGGAGCGATCCCGTTCTGCTTTAAGGTCGTGTTCGAGTTGAGAAACTTTCTTGAGCGCTGCCAGAAGTTCTACCTGCAACTCAGCCTCTCGTTCTTGCAGTTTCTTATAGTCTGACTCAATAACCGAAAATATTTGTTCTGATGATACTTCTGCCTGCTTTGACTTCTGAGTCTCGATGACAAGATCGTGCAGTTTACGCTCCATGTTATCAAGCTCCTTCAGCAGTGCTTCTCTTTCTTCAAGCAACTCCGTCTGCTCCTGCTTCAAATCTGCTAACTTTCGTTCTAGAGTTTCAACCGTTATTGTCAGCTTATTTTTTTCTCCGCTCATCGTCTGTAGTTCAAGGGCTTTGTCGGATACAGCCTTTTGAAGGTCAAGGATCTTATCCTGCAGTTTCTTCCTTTCTTCCTTCAAAACATTTATAGTATGTTCGAATGAATCGATCTTGCCTTTCAATGCAGAATTCTCACTGGTTAACCTGTCGTTGTCAAGTTTCAGAGTTTCATAATCGTCAGGCATTTCAGGGGTTGCCTCAACTTCTTCCACACTTGCAGATTTGATAATAACGCTCTCCTCATAAGTAACCCTAAGTTCATCATATAGCCTTTTGACAGATGCGAGTTCGACTTTGAGTTTTTCATTTTCATCTCTCAGAAGGCGAATGGTGCTCTCAAGCTCAGTATACTGTATCTGGAGCTTCTGTAGGTCATACTTGGCCTCACGTAATTCTTCGGTGGTCTGGTCTGCTTCGTGACGAACAATTTCCAACTCTTTTTTAAGGGTATCATTTTCATTTTCTAAGGAATGGTTGTCATCTCGAAGTCTAACAATAATTGCTCTCATTTCTGTCAAATCTTTTAGTTGATCTTCATAATACTTCTGCTGGTCAACAAGTCTCTTTTGTAACTTAGCAACATCTTCCTTTAATTTATCATTTCGTATTTTAGTTTGATCTAGGATTCCTTTCAGCTGAGCCTGTTGCTTCATCTCTACTTGGAGCTCATCTTCCAAAGTAGTGATCTTATTTTGGCATTCTTGGAGGGTGCGTTTCAATTCATTCCTAGTATTAGTAAGAGCTTGGTTCGTCGTTTCCAAGTCAGAATTCTTTTTCTTAAGGTCCATCACTTCTTTCTTCAAGGCGTTGATTTCGTCGTAAGCTTCTTGCAGTGTACTATCTATCTGAGCTGCACGTTGTTGAGCCGCTACGAGATCCTCCTGCATCTTTTGGAATTTTTCTTCATAAGAGGTTTTGTAAGCCTCTAGCCTGTAGATCTTGTTATTAGCTGCTTGTAACTCTTGCTCGAGGTTTATAACCTTCTTTCTGAGATTTTTATAATCACTGGAATCAACAACGTCTTTTCCTTGAAGAAGCGAGAGAGTATCTTGAAGCTCATCTATTCTTTTTATTTTCAGACCTAGGTCATGGTTTAAAGAGTCTATATTTCTGCCATAATCTCCATGCTCCAGTTCTAGTTTAGAGTACTGCCTACTGATCTCAAGGTATTTTCTTTCTGCATCTTCTTTATCTTTCAAAGTCTTTTGATACGTGTCCTGCAAATCATTAAATTTCTTTTGCAGATTTGGATCAGGTTTTTTCTTGTCTCGCTTGTCGTCGAACGAGCTTCGAATCTCTGTGTATTTTTTCTGGACCACTGTGATCTCATTTTGGAGCCTGTTCTTCTCACCCAGTAAAGCTTCAATCCTGGCTCTTAACTCAGCATTTTCCTTCTTAACATTTGTCAGTTCCTTCTTTATACGATCTTTGTCTGCCTCGAGACCATTATTACGTGTCTCAAGATAAACTACTTTTCTATTCAAGGAAGTCACTTCATTTTGAAGGCGGTCTACGTCCTTCTTTGCGGTGTTGTAGTTGCTTTTGTAGTCATTTAAGGACGATGTTATTGCAATGTTTTCTTGTCGAAGCTTGCTCTTTTCTCCTTCTAAAGTTTCCACTTGGTGCGTCAGGTCGGCAATCTTAGACTCTAGCTCTTGCACCTTCAGATTTAACGCAGTGTTATCCTGCATAAGCCTATCTGACTCAGTCCTGTAAGTTGAAAGCCTTTTCTTGAGATTAACAATTTCATCTTCCAGGGTTTTGTGGGCATTACGATACCATTCTATCTGGTTGTTGTCATCTTCAATTGTCCGCTCCATAGCATCAACTTTAGAGTTCAACTCCATAATTTGTCTTTCTAAATTCATATTGATCTCTTTTTGTTTGTCGAGTCTACTTCGTGCGTCGTCAAGCTCCTCTTTCAGATTGCTGTTTTCGGTGACAAGACGATGGATTTGTTCCTCAAAGTCGGACAGTTTTTTCTGGTTCTTAATCAGCTCTCTGTTAAGATCTTCATTTTCTTGTTCCAGGCTCTTGATCTTTGTTGTGTAGTCAGTGACTTGCCTTCTGAGAGTAAAGACCTCTTTTTCGAGTTCATCTTTTTTCATCAGCGTCGTATTCAGGGTCGACTTTATTGTCGTTATTTCTTCTTTAAGCGTTTGAACGTCCTTAGTCAAAGAGTCCCTTTCTTTCTTCACCGACTCCAAAGCATCAGCTGCGTCAGTATTGTCCTTGCTCATAAGAACTTCCTGCAATTGTCGCTCGGCATTCATCAGCTGTGTCTCATTTGATTGGATACTTCCCACACTTTCTTCCAACTGAACTTCTAGCGCTTTCTTTTCTTTATTCGCGTCATCTAGCTGCCTTTCCAGTTTCTTTGTATACGTTTTAGTTTTCTCGAGCTCTTGTGTTGTGCTTTCAAGTTCGTGTACTGCCCGATCGCGCTCTTCATAGAGAGGTTTTAGTTCGTCATTGGCTGCCTTCAAATCATGTTCCAATTCCATGATGCGCTCGTTGTTTATCTGATTGGTAGATTCAAGCCTTGAAATTTCGCTTTCGTAAGTAACGACTTTTTCACGCATTTCCTTGTCTTTGTCATTCAATACTTTGCAGGTGTTTTCCATGTCCTGGAAACGTTTTCTCAGTCCGACAACTTCGTCTTTAAGGTCGTTTGTCTCAGCTTTACCATTTTCAAAGCTGTTTTCAATGAAGACATACTTTTCTTCGATAATCTTGTAATTCTTTTCAATTTCAGTTTTCTCTTTGACCAGTCTATCATGCTCAGCCTCTAGACGTCTCAAATCTTTCTTCATGTTGTCAGCATCTCTTATTAGGTTGTCACGCTCATTTTTCAGATCTTCAATGGCTTGATCCTTTTTCTCTAATTCTACGATGTAGACATCAACCTTACTTTGCAGTTCGTTAAGGGTCTTTTCCATCGTTATTCTCTCATCCCTGTGACTGTTAAGTAAGTTTCTCAGCTCATTCGCTTTATCTTTGTTGCCTTCTTCATTTCGAGTTAGAAGAACGATGTGTTCTTCAAGTGACGTGATTTTCTTTACACTTGTATCATAATCAGCTTTGAGTCGATCTCGCTCCATGGTTAGGCGTCGTACTTCACCTTGGACCTCTTGTATGGACCTACTTAGCTCTATGTTGTCGTCTTTTAACTGATCTATTTCCTCTTTCAACTTATCTCCTTCCTTTTCAATGGTCGTAATAGTCAACTTGTAGTGCTCAATTTCATCCAGCAGATGAGCTTTGGAGGATTCCAGTTGGTGAATTATGTTGTCCTTTTCGTTTAGCTTTTCTTGTGCCGAGTCTGCAATAAGCCTCATTTCGATCAACTGCTGCTCCAGCCGCAGGTATTCTTCTCGACTAACGGCACTTCTGTTCAGAGCATCTTGAAGCTGCTTCTTCAGTGATGCTATCTCCTTGTCGTCGTACTCCGTCTTGAGTTCAAGCTCGGTAATCTTCGCATTCGCAGCGACCATGGATTCTTTTAGGTCCTTCTTTTCTCGATTTGCTCTTTCATTTGCGCCCTCCAAATCAGTGATTTTCCTTTCTAACTGCGAAACTTGATGCTGTAGCTCTATGATCCGCTTTTGCGACTTCTTGTACTCTCCATCTACCTGAGAGAGTTTAGCCTTCAGCGAATGAACTTCGTTTTTGAGATCTGTTTCTCTATCTTGACTAGCTCTGTATAAATTCTCCAGATCAAAGTTCTTGCTTTCAAAGTCTTTTCGTTCCTTTTCGTGAAGATCCTTCTCGCGCTGTGAAGTACTTACAACGGTTTCGTATCTGGAAACGTGCAGAGTCGCGTTGTTAACCTTATCTTGAAGTTCTCTGATTTTTTCTTGGCTATTATATCGTACGGTTTCCAGTTCTGTCTTGAGATTTGCAATCTCTTCGTTCAAAGCCGCTTTGGAGCTCTTTAGGTTCTCGATGATCTTCAGTTTTTCTTTAATGTCTTTGTTGAGGCTACTTATCGTCCTATCACGGTCATTGAGAAGGTTTTGAGCATTCAATAAGCTTTCCTTGACGTGCTTGTAATCTCGTCTTATACTGCTAATTTCATCTTTCAGTTGGCTGATTTCTTTTTTCAGTGGCGGAATCTGTAGTTCAAGTTTTTGTATCTCGTGATCTTTAGAACTCAATTCATGCTCAAGACTGTTGCGTTTCTCTTTTAGACCCCTGATATCATCTTCTAGATCTCTGGATCTGTTTATGGCATTTTTCAGCTTAGTCTCCAGTTCTTCTTTTACAACTGTCAAGCTTTCGTTATCAGTGTTTGCCTTGTTCAGCTGTCGTTTGATCTTGTCCAATTCGTCTTGCAGGACGCGATTTTTGTTCGTTAGTTCCTGAATGGTCTTATCCTTTCTGCTGATAACTGAGTTTAGGGTTTCGCTAAATTTCTCACTTTGAACAGATTTGCTTTCAATCTGCATAAGTCTTTCCTTATAGTCTAGAAGTTGAGCATTTACGTTATCCAGTTGTTCCCTAAGTTGTGCCACTAGCTTTTTACTCGTCTCTAACTGTGTCTCCAGCTTGGACGTCTTCGTCTGTAAATCGTACAAGTCTTTCTCGGCTGTTTCTTTATCACTTCGGGTTGTTTCAAGCTCTTTTTCGAGTTCAGCAAGCCTTGCTTCAGCAGAGATAAGACGGTTGTACTCCAACGCCCTTTCATTTGTAATCTTTTCGATTTCAAGGTTTAAAGAGATAATCTTTTCCTCTGCTACGTCCATATCGTTTTCAAGCTTGTCAATATCTCTTTGGCGATTACCAAGCTGGTCTTTTAAATCGGCGACTGTCTTCTTGAGTTCCTCAATATCCATTTCAAGAAACCTGTTCTTTTCTCGTTCTTCCTCTAGTAGAGCTGTGACGTCTTTTTCCCTCTGAACGCTGTCCATGAAAGACGATTCTACTTCGGATACCTTCATCTGCACAACAGTGGCTTCACTGACCAGTTGGTCTTTGTTTTGCGCTGTCGTATCATACAAAGCTGTCAGTCTGGCAATTTCATCGTTTGCAGCATCTAGTTTGTCATGCAGTTTCTCGTTCTCATCTTCGATGGTCTTATACAGAGCCTTGAGTGATGCAAGCTCGTCAGTTATAGCTTCATTATCATTAGTCAGTTTGTTAATTTTTGCTTTCAAATCGTCTATAGTGGTATCCCTCTGATCTATCTCTTTTTGGAGCGACTCGACGAGCCTCTTCTGATCTCTTAGTTGTTTCTGAAGCGTGTCAATTTCGTGGGTAGCGTTCTCTTTCCAAGTTGTAAGTTCTTTTGCTTCTGCCTCCAGAACAGTGTTATCTCTTCTAGCTTTGTCGAGATCATCCTCTAGTCTCCCCACTTTCTGGGTTAGAAGAATCACCTTCTGCTCATAGTCATTCTTTTGCTCTTCGCAGACATTGTATTTCGATTGTAGGTCAGCTATTTGCTTGTAACATCCCTGTAGCTCACTATTGATTCGGTCTCGATCAGTTGACACCACTCCGTAGTTTGACTCTACGTCTTGAAGATGTTTTTGCATCTCAAGTAACTGGTTATGGAGGTCTTCTTTCTCGTGCTCCAAAAATTCAATCTTCTTTTCAAGTTTTTCTGCCTCTTCTCGATAGCTGTCCACTTTATCTTCCAGTGTTGTTATTCTAGATTTCAATTCTTCTATAGTCTTGTTCTTTTTAGCGATCTCCCCTTTCAGGCGATCGGCAGTTCGTTTGGCCTCCGCTAGCTCGTTCTCAACTCTTAGGAGATCTTTCTTCATCTCTCCTGACCTGGCTCTTTCACCCTCGAGGTCCTTCTTCAGTTTATCACGAAGTGTTGTGAGCGTTATAATTTGGCTTTCAAGTCTAGAAAGCTTATTTTTGTAGTCACTAAGCTGTCTCTCCAGATCTGCCTTCTCTGTATCTCGCAATCGTAATGTTTCAGTCATCGTTGAAATCTTCGTTCTCAATCCTTCTAATTCCTTTCTAAGATCATTTCTTTCCCTTATGATCAAGTCGTACTCAGTCCTCAGGTCGTTGATGGTTGTTGCCGATTCATCAAGCTGTGCTTGTAGTTCTCGCACACGGTTCACCACTTCGCCATCCACTTGGTCTGATAATTTCTCCTTGGTGGTTTCAAGTTCGGTCGTCAGATCGCCAATTTGTTTCTTGAGCATCACCTCCACGGCCTCCCACTCGTGTACCCGATCTTTCCACTTAAGGTTCGACTTCTCATGTTCCCCAAGCTTCATATTTGCCACGAGTAGGTCGCTCTCAAACGAATCGCGCTCTGATTGGAGTCGTGTCAGTACATCCTCAAGATCATGCAGCTTTTTCTCATAGCTCTTGAACATATCTTCCCTAGTAGATGACTGCCTGCGTAGGAATTCTAGCTCCGCCTCGGTCTTTGAGAGTTGGGTTCTGAGCTTATCAAGTTTATCTTGTAGATCAGCATTGGTTGCATTGAGATCGTCAATTTTATGAACTTTCATGGCATTGTCTTCTTTGAGTTTGTTTGTGATGGCTTGGTTTTCCAGTGCTTCGGCCTCCATTCGAGCGATAGTCTCACGGCAACGTTTGAGTTCTTCGCGCAAGTTATCGTACTGACCACGAAGAATATCCCTCTTTTTGTTGAAATTTTGGATCTGAAAAGCAAACGACTCCAAATATTTCACTATCGAAAGATCTAAGGAACCATCTTCATTATTGATCGCCAAGGAGCGGGGACATTTGCTGTAACACTTATAATTGATCTCCCCCCCCTTCCCCCTCTCATTATTATTCGAATTTTTTGATAAGACTGGTACCAATGGACACAAACACAAAGACAACTTTGCGCACTAAAAATGGCTTGTCTTTCTCGAGTACTTCTGTTCTTAAACTGCTTGTTTTGGTTTTACAGAAAAAGGAAAGCGGCAAAAATTAAGGAACACTTATTGTTTCTGTTTCTCTCCATTTTTCCATTTTTCATTGTCTTTAGATATCATGCACTCTACGATTTTTGATAAAAAGAAACAAAAACGACTAAATTGACTATCGTTCGTTTGGATGTACCTGAACCTCATATTTGGAAATAATCTGGGTTTCATTCTTTCCAGCCAACTTGGCTTCTCTTTTGTACTTCTCCACGTCACTTTCAAGCCCTGAAACCTTTGATTGCAATACCGCTAGGTCGTTCAGCAAATTGTCCCTCTCATCCACTATCAGTTGGTAATCACTCTCCCATTGCGTTACTTGGTCACGCAACATGTAAAATTCCGATTCATCGACAGCTGACTCAACCACGGGGGCCTGCATGATATGCATTGACATTTCATCTCGTAGTGTGTTTAGTTCGAGCTCAAGCGCAACTTTTTCTGAGCGGATTTTCTCAATGGTGTTTTCTCGGGAGTTGAGTTCTCTCTTCAGCGACTCGATTTCCCAATCCTTGTCTCTCAACTTACGCTGCGCTGTCAGAAGTTCATCTTGATACTTTTTACACTCATATTTGAAGGTACTTATCTGTTCGTTGAGCTTTCTGTTCTGTTCTGTAAGTGAGTCTATACGAGAATTGAGTTTACCAACCTGAAAATATTGAAATTATACACTTATTATGTTCCGCATTGGAGATCCATTTTTCATTATTATTATTATTTCCCTAACACATCCATAGCAGATTCAAACAAAAGCAATGACGAGGTTTGAATGAGGATTTCTGTTAATTTCACTATACGTTGGCAAGCATGGAAAACAGAGCAAACATTCTCGAATTTGAAAGTTTTAGCATTGCATAATAGCCCACTTTCGAGTTCTCGGAAAAGATCCATGAAGGCGAGGCTTCGTGCGAAATCACGCTTGGTGACGTGAAACGACTGACTTGTTCTGTTGTTACTCTTTTCTCTATGACTTTTTCGCGGTTCACTCGAAGGAAAAAAGAAAGAAAGAAAGGAAGAAAGAAAGAAAGAAGAAAAAAAAAGGAATAAAAATAACATATAAACAAACAAACAAACAAACACCTTTTCGAGAACTCGGAAGTATAAAAATATAAAATCGATATGGAGTTACTCTCGCATGGAATTACGGGAATGAATTAAGAAAAGCAATAGGTAATAAGCCATCACTTGTTCTCCCACAATTCCACGCGGTAAAGTTCTTTACCATTGTCCTTTTCGGAGAGAAAATTGGGCTCCAGAATTTTAATAATGATAATGATAGACGCAGAATAAATGATTCTGAGCTCATGACTATGGATGGTCTAGGGAGTGTTCAGGTTAGCCTTTGTTTTATTTGAAAAAGGGGTTTACTATCAAAGTTTTCATACAGATATTAGTAACTCTGCGAAATTTCATGGAGATTGCACGTAGACAATCGAAAAATTTGCCTGCCAGCATACATTTCTTTGTACAACGTCTGAGGTTCAAAAATTCACTTCTTCTTTGGAATTTGAATAACCTTCACAAAAGTTCACAATTTTACTTTTTTTTTTTTTTTTTTTTTTTTGAGATAAAACAAATGTCTCGTCACCGTGATGTCACAGTGAAAAACCTCAAAAGATGATTATTTTTTGGGGGAAAAATTCCGGCTATCATTAAAAAAAGCAGACAGCTTTCTGTAGATAATTACTTTTAAAGAAAAATACCCGCATTTATTAGGTACTAAGGCCGCCAGCTTTCTCTTGTAATTTGCATTAGCATATAAAGTAATAACATTTTTTAATAAAAAGTAACGACAAAAAAAAGAAAAAAAAAAAAAAAAAAAAAAAGAAAAATTGAAAAATTGTCATTCTCTGGACCTTGTATTTTTGTGAAAGTGTTTAGTTTCGAAAGACTTCGTGAAAATATCCGTTATGTTTTTGGTCTTGTTGTTCCCGCTGTTGCTACTGTTAGTACTGCAAACAGCAGCATCATCTTCAGCCGCAACAACAACAACAACAAACCTGTTATGATAGGAAAGGAAACGCTTAACACAAGTCTTACTGGCCTAACCCCCCCCCCCCCCCCCCCCCCCCCCCCCCCCCCCCCCCCTCCCCCCACCCCTCACCCTAACCCTAACCCTAACCCTAACCCTAACCCTAACCCTAACCCTA